>NMRB01001251.1:143266-161939 GCA_002633025.1 Notospermus geniculatus
GTAACCCGAAAATAATCAAAGTGCTGTAACTCAGGAATGACTTGACCCAAAGCACCCCAATGTGCTATGTGGCCCCCTGCAGATGACCTTTATGTCCATGTGAAGTTTCGGCCTGATCGGACATCCAATATGGCCGCCAGGTGGCGTAACCCGAAAATAATCAAAGTGCTGTAACTCAGGAACGACTTGACCCAAAGCGCTCCAATGTGCTATGTGGCCACCTGCAGTTGACCTTTATGTGCACGTGAAGTTCCAGCCCGATCGGACATCCAATATGGCCGCCAGGTGGCATAACCCAAAAATCATCAAAGTCCTACCTGGGAATGACTTGACCCAGATTCCTCATAACTGATATGTGATATGTACCTCCCTCTATCATTAGACTATTATGTCCAACCCAGTGAGCACATGGTCCATGGACCATTTCATTTCACAATTTTCAGATACTTTTGAAGGCTTTGATACGCGTGTCTTGGAGGTGAGTACATGTACATTCCTCTGAATTTATGCCGTGTTGATTTTCAGAAGTTAACCAATATATGGGCCGGGACTATGTACACGTAAGAGATGAGTATACTGACATAAACCATATGGTACTGAGGCTGAATATGGGGGGTAGACAGCACATTTAACACTTGCATAACATTTTGATTTAGAGTTGATCGTAATGACACACAAGTGAGAACTGTTTAACTTGAAGTTGGAAGACAAATGACTACCGGTAATGCTCCCTGTATATTTTGCAGTTCAAAATGGTGTCGAACATGACAGGAACACTTGGCCGCAAATCACGTTTTAGTGCATTTGTTGTGACTGGAAATAAGAATGGTCTGGCAGGTAGGTGTCGATATTCTAAACTTGAAATTCATGAACATGTACTGTACAATTTCCAGGTTATTTGTACCAATTTTCACATGTGCAGAAGACCATCTTATAAGAAATAGTATGTGCACAAGAAAAAAGATCCATAATCCCGATTCATCACTATAGCCGTGGGTCTGCGTCCGTCGTCGTCCGTCGTCGTCGTCGTCGGCGTCCGTCGTGTTCCGTTAGCAGGGCACGTTTTGTAACCGCTGGAGCTATTGATCTGAAACTTGGTACATATATACCCCTAGGTCAGATGACCTACATTGTATGATACCAAGTTTCGGTCCGATTCGACTCTTAGCTTGGCCACCAGGTGGCGGAAACCAAAAACACAAAAAGTGCAATAACTCCTGAACTAAAGACTGGATCACCTCCAAATTTTTATCATAGGTGTATCTAATGAGGATACATTACATGTATAACGGGTTTTTGGTTTGACCTACTTTTCAAGGTCACAGAGGTCAAAGTTCAAAATTTTGCCTTTAAGTGGCACGTTTCGTAACCGCAGGCGCTATTGACCTGAAATTTGGTACATATATACCCCTAGGTCAGGTGACCTATGACCCCAAGTTTCGGTTCGATTTGACTCTTAGCTTGGCCACCAGGTGGCTGAAACCAAAAACACAAAAAGTGCAATAACTCATGAACTGATGAGTGGATCCTCTCCAAATTTTTATCATTAGTGCTTCTAATGAGGATGCATGACATAAGTAAGAGGTTTTTGATTTGACCGACTTTTCAAGGTCACAGAGGTCAAAGTTCAAATTTAGTCATTTGGTGGCGCGTTTCGTAACTGCTTGGGCTATTGACTTGAAACTTGGTACATATACACCCCTATGTCAGATGACCTATGACACCAGTTTTTGGTCCGATTCAATTCTCCGCTTGGCCACCAGGTGGCCATAACCAAAGCTCAAAGTCCAGTACATGTAACTCCTGAACTGGATTTTCTCCAAATTTTTATCAGGTGCATAGGATACATGACCCTGGAACATTTCGATTTAACATTTGTCATTTGTTTTTCTGGTACGTTCACCCAGGTGAGCACATGGTCCATGGACCATTTCATTTAATGCATGCTAGCCAAATAGGCCGGGAAAATTATGTGCTAGGCTAGGGTTGGATAACATTGAACTGTGCCAAGGATTTTGATTTGACAGACCATGTATCATCTTTCTGTCCTACCAATTTGGTAACCTCTTTTTTGTTTTCCACCGTTAACATACTAATGTGCATTACAGTACAGCATTGCCTGCAGTCATGTTCATGTACATGCAGCCTACATTTGAGAAACCTTCCTTAAGTATAACACTCAAGAAATCTGGGAAACCCCTTGAATACTGAAATTTCATTGGCTGACATCACAATTCCTGGAAAAACTTTAGTTAAGGGTTGCCCTTAGCTGAGTATGCCCTTAGTTTGTTTTATGCATACACCTTAAGTATGGCACTTGGTAAAGTGAAATCCTTAGACTTTAAGGGTAAGTTTTACACTTAACTTAAGGAAGTTTTATGCATATGGCCCCAGGTCTGTCCCTGTTATCCACATTACACGATTCATTAAAGCTGAACGTAATAGATATAAACCCCAAGCGGTAGGTGTAGAAATTACGAACAGCCACAAGGCACTTCCAAACTACTTCTGAAAACGATACACCCTCTCGGACGGTCACAGTTGGTTTCACTTGCCACCACACTCCTGACGAGGAAAGATCTCGTCACAGCTGCCAAATGAGAAAAAAACGAAAACTGTTATGGTACCGAGATTCGAACCCACAACCTATGATCTATTCGCCAACCTCTTTCTATTTGCGCCACAATGTGACAACATGCATACGACGCCGATCTACAATAAAGGCGCTGTGGTTTTGAAGATCTCCATGAGGAAATAAAGCGATCGGAATTGACGTCATGCAAGCAAGCAGTCTTCGTGGCGCGTACAGAAAGATGTTTGCAAATCGATCAGAGTGTTGTGGGTTCGAATCCCAGTGCCATCACATAATATTTTTCGTTTTCTTCTCATTTGGCAGCTGTTCGGAGATCTTTTCCGTTCAAGAGCGTGGTGGCAAGTGAAACCAACTGTGACCGTCCGAGAGGGTGTATCGTTTTCCGAGGCAGTTTGGAAGTGCCTTGTGGCTGTTCGTAATTTCTACCTCTGCCGCTTGGGGGTTATATCTGTTAAGTTCAGCTTTAAGCGACCTGATCGATTCCACATCTCTGTAGGGAGGTGGTGGTGGAAGAGATACTAAGATCGCCTGGATTAGATGATCTACCGTACCGACTACAGCATCCTGTCCTCTGCAAGCCGAGTCGCATCCCGCGTAATTGGATACTGTTCTGTGTCCTTCATGTTCCTCATGGGATTCATCACTTGTACCATTGAATCTCGTGGTTTATCCTGCGCACACACCTCAGCAAAGGTCTGAGTTCGTTGAGTAAGTGTCGCCGACTTCTCACTGATGATGACTTTTTGCAATGAGTCCTTTCTGAGGGGACCCGTTTCGCGGTCAATAAGATTCAGTTTTGCACGCAGAGACTACGTGTTTCAGTGCAGCTTCTTCAGATCTGTTGCACCATCGTCCAAACGTTGCTTGTGTGACTTGAGATCATTCCTGATTAACTTCAAGTCATTGCAAAGCCTGGATACACCCGAATCCCTTGTATCCATCAGATGCTCAAAGCCAAGTTTGACTTCCTTAAACTCCCGTGGAAGGCTGTCGTATGTAGCACATCTTTGAAGCGCAGATCGAACATCCTTAGATATTTGAGCTAGCAAATCTTTCAGCACCCTAATTTCTGACTTTCCGCATTCAATCTTAAACGACGTGTTTTCCTCATCCAGCTCCAAAAGTTGCGCTTCCGTAGCAGCGACCGACGTTTCTAATTTATCATTTGCCTCAGCTATAGACAATTGAAATTTTGATCATATTACCCAGGAACCCGAGACTTTAACATTTGTCATTTGTTCTTTTGGTACATTCACCCAGGTGAGCACATGGTCCATGGACCATTTCAGTCAACTTTGGGAGAAAAATGCTAAAAATGCTGCCTTCATGATTTGGCACTAATTCCCTGGGAACTAAAAACACTTTCACCAAGAAAGCACTGGCGGATAGATTTCTGATTGGTTTATCGCTATCACGTAGTCTGACTTTGAGCGGTGTATTAATGACCCGAGTTCTTATCCCGCAAAATTGGCTGAAAAGTGGAAATTTATCCACTTGGTGAGGTCAAATAGTTAACGATAAACCCAGGGTAACCATGAAAAATAGTTAACTTGAACCCCTTCAGGCTAACTATTAGTTAACTCTTTAGTTAATTAAGGTTAACAAAAAGTTAACAGTTAGTTAACTCTAAGTACACAAGGTCATCAAACTGCATCGGAGTTAGTCGCATATGTCTTTCTATTGGCTCACCACTGTAAGCAGGGGTCCTCACAAAGTTTTCTGCTCCTCTTGCATGCCTTAAAAGCAAAAATCTGATGCATTGGAACAGCAAACTTGGCTGACACTCCTAACTCTAACATTTGACCTCCCCTCCTGTTGACTAAACGTTAGCTGCCAGGCGGTTATCTCCTCATGTACATGAGTTGTAGTACATTTTTCTTAACTCTGTATGATTTCCTGGGGTTATGTTAACTACAGGGTTACTTCGTAGTCAAAAAAGTGTCAACTTTTAGTTTACTTGTAGTTAACTCGTAGTGAACTATGAGTTGACTCAACTCTCAGGGGGGGGGGGGGTCAAATTCAAGTGTTATTGCGACTAAAAGTTCATTTTAGGGTGAACTATTAGTTAACTTTTTTATTTGACCTCAGCCACTGTCTTCAAAATGATAATTTACATTACTCTGATATTTTTATTGTAGTTTAGCTGTGGTTTCCATTATCCTGTGGGTTGATGATCCCACTTTTCTCTTGTAGGAAAGCCTGCTGTGGTACAACAAGCCGCCAGGGACTGGGTGGACTGTTCCTACTGGTGATCTCCCATTTCTCTAAATTGGATTGCATCAAAGTAGGCCTACCGATCTTTATAAGAATTAGTCATGTCGGAGTTACATGGACTGGATAGCGCTGACTGGAGCGGTGATATTGATCGTTTACTCGAGTATTTTTCTCTACAATTACGTGATACTGGTGTATATGTATCAAATGATACTAATGAAGACACGCCAGAGATAGTGGCCGCTGCTAGAAGGGGCGATGGCGAAGAAATCCGGAGGTTAATAAATGCAGGGTCATCAGTCAATGCTGGAGACAAAAAGGGGCAAACAGCATTGTACGTTTTGGCGGAGAAGGGTCGTAAAGATTTGGTTGAACTTTTAATTCAGTTTAATGCTGATGTAAATGTACCAGTGAGAGGAACATTTCAGCTTCGTCAACTAGGTTGTGAGTCTTCCATCGGAGCAACAGCTCTGATGATTTCTGCTCACCATGGACACAGCAGTGTTGTTGAGCTTCTGGTGAATTCAGGAGCTAGTGTTGATGCCACGGATGGAATTGGGAAGTCAGCATTGATTCGTTCGTCTGCCGCGGGACATCATGAAACAGCTGATGTCCTCATCAAGGCCGGAGCGGACGTTAATGTTCAGGATAAACTAGGATGGTCAGCCCTAATTAATTCGTCTGTCTGGGGATATCGTGACACAGCTGATGTGCTCATCAAAGCCGGAGCGGAGATTAACGCTAAGGATATCAATGAAAAGACGGCACTAATGCATTCGTCTGCCGGGGGACATCATGACACAGTTGATGTCCTCATCAAAAGCGGAGCCGAAGTTGACGCCAAGGATAGAAATGGAAAGACGGCGCTAATTCTTTCGTCTGGCATGCCTGGCGGGGGACATCACGACACAGTTGATGTCCTCATCAAGGCAGGAGCGGAGGTTAACGCTACGACTCACGATGGAAAGTCGGCGCTGATGCATGCGGCTGACAATGGACGTCATGACACAGCTGAATTGCTCATCAAAGCAGGAGCGGAGGTTAACGCTCAGGATGAAGATGGAAAGTCGGCGCTTATTCATTCGTCTGCCAGGGGACGTTATGAAACAGCTGAACTGCTCATCAAGGTAGGTGCTGACGTTAACGCGAACGATAATGATGGAAAGACGGCACTTGTGTATGCCATTAAGAAGGGGGAGACTAACATTATTGTTCTTCTTCTAAAAGCAGGAGCTGACTCCACTGTCAAGTTGGAAAATGGGCAGTCGGTACTCATGTATTTCTGTGAGAATGGAAATCTTGATATGGTGCGTCTGCTAATTGAGGCTCGAACCCAGAACATGAACGAAAAGGATTCTCAGGGACAGACCTCCCTTATCAAAGCTTCTCGTCATGGACAAACTGAAGTTGTGAGTTATCTAATTGAGATTGGGGCAGAGGTTGATGTAACTGACAAAAGTGGCCAAAATGCTCTGTTTTGGGCATCTAAATCAGGACACTTTGACGTCTGCAGACTGTTATGTGAGGCTCAACCAGGGATGCTGGAGTCAATGGTCGAACACGCAAAATCTAATGATAAAATAGTGCAGATGATTGCTTTATTGTCAACACCTAAAAACCTAGAAACAATCGACCTTGGGGATGTAATCAATGTAGATATCCTTCGCATGGCACTCATTCAAGCTGCGAATGGCCGATTACATGTGAAGGGAACCCGACACTTACCTTTACAAGACGTCATCGACTACACCGTGTTAGATGACCTGCCTTCACTCGGGTCTGATCTACTGAAAGTCACCTCTTCCTTGCCAGATACAGTGACTGATAATCTTCCCCAAGTCTCAGAGTTGATCCGATGTCCAGGCCTCGGCGACGTACGGAGTTTGCCAGCAGGGAAGTCTGAGGATATTATAGGCTATATCAATGTTGCCATTCTATGGATCAGTTGGAGTTTATTCCACCCGTGTGGTAGTTCAGCAGAGCGCACAAAGGTGATGGTGCCAGATGAAAATGATTATATATATATGGAAGCATGTAATTATCTCCCTGCTGGAGAATGTTTACACCACAAAGAGAATGGTTACGTACAGTATGTTATGGAACCCGCTGCTGATATGGGAAGTAAAATATTTCATGATGAATTCTGTTCCATGTTGGATGATGCATTACAGCAAGTGGAAGATATAGAGATTTGCTCAGAAGTGGGTAAGGTCAGAGAGGGTGGCCAGGCGAGTTCGGAAATAAAGATCAAATGTGACCCCAACATTGCTGAGACGTTGGTGATATCTGTTGACTTGGTGCCAGCCATTTACTCCAGGCAGTGGCCAGAATACCTCACTCAGTGGACGTGGATGATGGATACACACGAATTAAGAAGTCATGGTTTTTACCTAGTGGCCAAGCCGCCTCACAAGGACAGTGAACTTGGTAAGTCAATGAGAGAAAATAACCAGGAAGACCTGCGTACACAACTCTACCGTATGTCCTTTCCTCATCTCGAGACGAGACATATTAGAAGTCTAGAACCCTGGGTTAGAGATACATACATCGCGGCAAAGTGTCTACGCAACCCTGATGTCTGCAGGATAATGATACGGGACAAGGATGGTTTCCTTTACAACACGGACAAATATGTCACTAGCTATTACCTGAAAAATGTCTTCCTACACAACGTTGAGGACTTCCTCAAGAGAAAAATGAGGTTGATCGAGATGGTACGTATCATATACAGGGACCTGGAAGGTTGCCTGGCTGAGGGTAACCTTCCGATGTTCTGGAATCCGGATTGGAACGTCCTGGCTGGACAGAAGATTGACCCAAAGAAATCACTTCGGGTGGCGAGGCTGTTGAGAAAGTTTGTTGATAAACTCTACAAAAAGGAGATGTCAGAATCTGGTGCTGGTGGAGAAGAGGAGCAGGCGAGATCTGAAAGAACACTTTCCAATCTCCGTTATGACCTGAATCTGTTACTGCTGACAGTGAGTTCGCTGCAAGGAAAGGAGTTGTCAAAGTATGTTAACATACGTTATGCTCGAGTAGAGGAAATCGCAAGCTCTGCCACAACCCTTTTCAGCTTCCTGAATGATCTGGATATGTTTGAGAGCACAATGAGGTGGCAGCTGAGACACTTCCCGAATAAAAAAGAGACGCCAGAATCTTGTGCTTGTGCTGGTGGAAAAGAGGAAGAGGGGAGTTCCGAGGGAACCTTTTCCGGCCTCTCAGAGAGACTGATGCTGATAAAAGAGAAGCTGCAGATCAAGTTTTATGACCTATCTTCCCCAATATCTGAGGGAGATGAAACGTATCCCAGCCTCCTGGACGAACTGATTCTGATACTAGTGAAGCTGCAGACAATGTTACCTGCTGAAAAGGAAATGTCAGAATCTGTTCCTTGTGTTGGGGGTGGAGAGGAACAGACATGCTATGTTGGAACCTATTCCAGCCTCCTTGGACCTGTCAGTAAGTTGGGATACTTTGCATTCTCCGACGAAGAAACTAACCAGGAACAAGAGGATGTGACACTTGGTCAGGAGGGAATGAACTCGGACGATGTACGGATTCACGAGGACAGTAAACCTGATGAGTTGTTGGACGTGTCGGCCATTGAAGAGAAGGAGAGTGAATCATCAGATGAGTGGGAGGAAGTGACCATCTACCGGAGAACAGGTGGATACAAACAATAACACGTGGGATAGAAACGACCAAGATCAATGTAGAAAGACTGTTGAAAAGTGCAAGTGTTCTTTATTCAAAGCGTTGTTGAGGTTTTCATTTCATTTCTTTGATAACCTTGCATTTGGTGTTTTTGAATATCTTAATCGTTGAATAGTTTAGACGCCATAGCCTCTCTCTGCTGCATAACAGAGAGGTTACAAACAACCCAGTTGTGGTTCAGTAATGGCCCATACACACGATACAACATGTTGGTCGAACTTTTTCCTCAAACATGTTTGATCAAATTTGGCCACCGCAACACACGATCAATCTTATTCATCAAACATTCTTACAAAAATGGCCGCCAGGTATACAGGATGATGTCATAAAATTCAGTGTCCATTGACAATAACAGACGTGCTACTAAAAACTAGCAGTGAATGCGCTGGGCATGACAGAGTCAATCACGCAACAAAAATCCTGCTCCGCTACACAAAATTTCCAAGTTCGGTCAAACAAAAATAGGACGAAACCTATTCTGCAAAATCATGTTGGATGGAATTCCTTCCATCCAATTTTCCCGTCACACACGATCAAATTTGTTGGTCCAATTTTTTTGTCCAATTTTGTAGTATCGTGTGTATAGGCCATAATAAGGGTTATGACAAGGGTAAGGACTTACATCACCTGTAAGGGTCATAATTTACATCAGCTGTTTTTGGAATATAAATGATATTGTTTAATCCTTTAGACATCTTAGAGCCTACGACTACTGCATAACAGAGAGGTTACAAACGACCCAGTCTCATAGAGGCTCTAGACCGACCTCACAACTCAATGGCATGCAAATGAGCTAATTTTATAATACATAATTAGCCATGTGCTTGGTATTCGGTAATACCATAAAGGAATCAACCCTAAAGGTTCAACTGACAAATTTAGCAGTTTATAAATGTGGACAATATCCCTTTAAACCTCAACAGATTTGCATTCTTACGTTTTCATGTGATTGGCAAGACCCTTCTGCACATTCACTGCAAATTTTGTTGAATTCCGACTAGTTGATCTTATGATACAAAAGGTCTGACATGTCTGAATTAATGAGAACCCCACGAACGATGTGTGTTCAGGGTCATCGGTGTACATTTGAATAGGCTGACGTACATTTGTACATGGAACACAATGTAGACAAAAAGTGATTGGATAGATAGGTTGATATCTGAGTTGTTACCTATTCATGACAGTCAGGGGTCCATACTACCAGGGAAGATTTTGCCATATAATACCCGATCCAATTTCGGACGGGTACTTACCATGTAAAGTGCATTCCAGCATGTCCTGTCGTATTTGCACTCATTTAACCTGGCAATCGAACATAACCAAAAATCACAGGCCTAAGTTGATATATTTTCTTGTAACAAAAATGACAATAACTGAGGCCTATGAAATGCATCGAAGCTATTGATAAAATGACCAAACACTATTCACCCGTCATGCTCTTCTGGCCCATCTGTGACTTGTGGTTCGGTTCAATTGCACGCTGAATAGGAGCAGTCAGCCGCGCATATTGCTAACAGATGGCAGCACAGTCTTAGCGGACCAAACGTACAGGAAATCTATTATGATCGCTGCTCGATCGATAATGACTGGGTCCGCTAGATGCATTGAATTGGGCCCTAGTGACACCTAGTGGTCAACTCGCTGACAGCTCCTATTGGGTGCAAATATGACTGGGCATATTAGCCCTGTTTACACTACATAGGGCCGATTTTTTAAATGATAGTTAAAGCCGACGTCTCCGAACAAAAAGCCCCCATGCGACGAGCAAGAGAATTGCAAACGCCCTGCAGACACCTCAAACGAAGGCTCAGAACATGATAGACCCCACGACGCCAGGAGGGCGCCACCTTATTTGTCTTCGAGCTTTGGAGGTGTCAACATCCTCTGGTGAGCTCCTGCTGAAAATTTTTCTAAAAGAAAAAAAATGACCCAGCAGGGAATCGAACCCGCGCCCTCTTTTCTTTGCTCACCGTCTTGCCCGTTCGGCCACCGAACATGTTGGACGACTTCTTATGTTTTCTCTTATTCGTAGTATTATTACATAAGTCGAAGGTCTACGTATATGACAAACACAAATCATGTTTCTGTCAGCTGGCTCGTTGGCCGAGTGGATAGAGTGGTGGATTACAAATCAAAAGATCGACGGCTCGAATCTCGTCTATAAGTATAAATAAGCACATTTTTTTTTCTTTGAGTAGTGTGAGAGGTATACGGAGATTTTGACAGCTCTGTTGCCTGAAGACAAATAAGGTGGCGCCCTCCTGGGGTCGTGAGGTATATCATGTTCTGAGCCTTCGTTTGAGGTGTCTGCACGGCGTTTGCAGTTCTCTTGCTCGTCGCATCGGGGCTTTTTGTTCGGAGACGTCAGCTTTAAGGTAAACCTCGGTTTAACCATCGGCCTTTCTGACAAACCGTGAATTAACCAAAGTAAACCTTTTGACTTTTAGAATGTTTGGCTATTAACGATTCATAAAATCGAAAAATTCACTTCGATTAACAAACAGTTTGTCAACAGAGGGTTAAGGTGGCCATTGTAGTGGACTTGACTGTCATGAATGATCATCAGAAAATCAGTCTAAAGATCAGTTGGGTCCGAGCTGGGATTACTGTGTCGATCTAGTCTCCTAAACATGGTTAGGGGTCAGTGACAAGGGTTGAGGGCCAGGGTTGGGCTGAGGCCTAGGGGTTAGGGCTAGGAATCAGTGTGTAGGACGACATTCACCCATTCAGCACAAGTGAACCGTACCGAGACGCGCAGGAGGAGTGGTTTCGGTCCGGATCGAGTACGGTACCCTGTCCAAATGTGCTGGGTAAACCTGACGCACGGCGAACTGAACCAAGTCCACTTACCTGGGACGGTAAGAGTACACTGTACTGATGCCTGAATTACTATATTTTTGTAGTTATCATGGTTACGAAGCATTGTATATAATGTACATGTATATGGGCCTAAATAATACCGCTATTGTTATGGTGAAAATATTGGCGTAAAATGATTTTTGTTGTGTTTTGAATACATGCAGTATCAGGCCTACCCTCTCTACATACCAAAATATGAAATTTGTTGTGGTTGTCATGGTTTTGGTGAACAAATGGCGTAGGCCTATGAATGAACATGTTTTTATGGTTAGCAATAAGTGTATTGAGGCCAATATTGATTTTGGCTGCAGTTGATGAAGCTTCTCGTGTACTGAGGCTAATGATTATTTTTGTAACATAGTGTACCCTGTATATACATGTAAGCCTGTGATGTTATTTTGCTGTTGTCCAGAAGCAGACTGTGTGTAGGCCTACCCTACTAAAATAATAATGTATGATACCATAGGAGATAAGAATACCATAGATTTTCTTTGGTAGGCCTAATTGTCTATTTTGTTATGAAACAGTATATGGTGTCAATATGATACCATAAGAACTTTATGGTATATCAATTTCTATGGTATTCTTTTTATGGTACCGGTATTTTAATGTTGTGTTATTCTAAGGTTTATTCCCTTTTATGGTATTCTTCTGCATGGTATTCTGCGGTACAACCACGAAGGGTACCTCGTAAAATGCTTGAAAACAGTAAAGTTTTGTCAAGACTTAAATTTTAAGAACCTAAAGTACCATAAATTAATACCAGAGTGCCATAAAATACAATAGTATACCATAAATGGCAATCATAAGTACAATAAATTAATACGATAGGTACAATAGAAATATACCATACAATACCATAAATACCATGGAGTACCACAGGATACCACAGGATACCATAAGGTACCATAGCTATTTTTTAATAGGGATAGGTCATAATGAACTTTATTTGTTGTTGTTAGCATATAATAGACCATGTAATAGACTATAAATGTACCTAAAATGATTTCAGTGTGGTGAACGAAGTGTGACCTGAGTGGGGCTGTTTTGACTACGGTACGTTTGTGTTTTAATCAACAAATCTGTATCCCAATACAGATTTGCCTGTTGATATTTGCTGTAGTTGATGTTGCTGTCTCTCTCCTCTGCTCTTCTCAGCGGCATTGCAACCTACAGTACAGGTGACAATTGACATCCCTACGACTTCGCATAAGTTACGGTCCAGACTATAATCCGTTTGCTAAAGCGATATTAATGGCGAGTTCTTATATAGCGCTTCATAGCGTATTACGCTCTCTAAGCGCTTCACACATTATTACCCCAGCCTATGATTCAGAAACCTTTCTGTAGAAACCAAAGGGCAGCCACAATATAGCGCACACGATGGACATTTTAGGCCAGTTGAGAGTTACAGAGTGGCGACCCTTAGGGTAGGGACACACCTGACACGATTCGCATGCGATAGGGCAACGCATGCGTCAAAACCTTTGTTTGCGTGGAGTGCGGCGGAAAATAACGAAGGCGTTGTCGCATGCGTCAACGAATCGCGTTAGGTGTGTCCCTACCCTAAAGAAGGAATGCCGCAAACTGAACAAACTATTCAGGCTCAAATGTACTTCGAATGTGCTCTCGAAATGGCCCCTCACTGGTCAGTTGGTAAAGGGCCGCCTTACTCCTACTGTTTGAAATTTGCAACCAAACGCACGTGATTTGATGGGGTGTAATCGTTCAGTCAACCATTTCAGCAAACCACTGGGACTACTGGGAACGAGTTTAGTCCGGTCTTGCCCTAGGTGAACATCAGCGGAAATGCGTGCCACCACCTAGATCGAGATCCGGTTCAACCTCGATCCAGACATTCTGAAAAAGGATTCAAGGGAATGCGGGGTGATATTGCGATGTGATACTGCTTCAAAAACAGAAAGTCGTGTATTGCGAAACTCCAGCAGAAACCTCCAATTATCAACAGGTAAATCATCGGGAAGACTCGGCATGGAGAATTGCACCGACCGACATTTTAAAACACCACCTCCGACGCTCCGCTTTGTTGCTCTAGTCAACAAGCACTTTGATTAAAGTAGGCCCACACCAAGTGGCGGGTCTAGGCTCGGATGGTACAGGACGTGCACGTTTTTACCGACTGATGTTTCTTTCATGTCCTTTTAGTCCAGTAGCCAAGGGGTGTTTGCATCCAAAAAAGGGCCACAAAATCACCCACTTGATTTTGAAGTATCACCTGGGACACATTTAGAGCGAGGGTGGACATTCTGAATCCACCACTCATTTTAATCTGCCCAGGCCTCTCCGTTTGAGGCGAACTAAAGTGTGCATGCGCCCCGCAAACATTAGAAATTCTGTTGTTTGCGAGGCGCATAAACGTTTTAGCTACCCTCAAACGGAAAGGCCTGCCTGCCGTCTCATTCAGTACGGCATTCAAAGGGATTTTACACCTCAAAAGTTAAATATAGGTAAGATGTAAGTCCATAATGACAATTTTTATGTGTACTAAATCTTGCTGTTTTATTCACTTATCTTCGTTATTCAACCTAAAAGTGACGCGGCACTCAGCATGTGCACACGTACATATTTCTTTGCGCCGAGCGATGGAAACATGCCGACTTCTGTCAATTGACCGAAAGTTAGGGACCGGTAGATCGTCTGGTTTCAAGTCGATCTAGCGTTCAAGTCGATCTCTGAATGTTCCCTTTAAATAAAATGCATGGCCTTGTCGTGCTCACTCTCAAACTCCTGCATTATTATTTACCAGATCGAATTGTATTTTTTTTACTTGCGCTGCCCCGTTCTTGGCAACCGGATATAGTGAGGTTTCCACGTCTGAGGAAACACGAAGTACGAAATACGAAATTGGAATTCATTTCCATGACGTAATGTATTTCAGGAAATGGTTGGTACCACACATATCGCCTGCTGCAAGAGCGTCTTTTAGCGTATGACCTTTATCGCAGGCCGGAGTGGACACAATTCATATCATTTAATGTCCACATTAATTCCGTTTTTATATCCACATTAAATCAAGAATTTATATCCACACTAAATCAACCAAATGCAGCTGAGTTTTTAATGTGGATATAAAATCGCACTACTTATTTATTGTCATTACTTATTTAATGTCATTACTTATTTAATGTCCATATAAATTCGTATTTTATGTCCCCATTAAATCACGAATTAATATCCACATAAAATCGACCAATCACGGATAAGGACTTTTGGACGAATGTGAATGTCCTCGATCGCTTACGTCCACAATTCCATCGTGGATTTTTGGACGGAAGCGATGGAATTGTGGACGGAAGCGATCGAGAACACTCCCATCCGTCCAAAAGTCCTTATCCGTGATTGGTCGATTTTATGTGGATATTAATTCGTGATTTAATGGGGACATAAAAAACGAATTTATATGGACAAGTAGCGCGATTTTATATCCACATTAAAAACTCAGCTGCAATTGGTTGATTTAGTGTGGATATAAATTCTTGATTTAATGTGGATATAAAATCGGAATTAATGTGGACATTAAATATGAATTGTGTCCACTCCGGCCTGCGATAGACGTTAGACTGGTAGAGTTAGGGTGTATATTAAAATTAGAAATGTATCCTTCGTTTCCCACTTCGTAGTTACGAAGTGGAAAAAGACGTACCGTAACTCACTCGGTCTTGCATGATATGCTAAAAGACGCACTGGCAGCAGGGACATTTGTGGTATCAACCATCTCCTGAAACACATTAGGTCCTGGAAATGAAGTTGAATTTCGTATTTCGTACATGTACTTCGTGTTTCGTTGGATTTGCGAAACCTCACTAGTGACGAACTGGACGTACGTTTATAGCTGCTTTCGCCCATACCATTTTGTGAAGATACACAGCCGGATGGGCCTGGAACCAGGTCATCTACTGGTAAAGTCTGGCAACATCTATCTTTGACCTAATGGAATGCGGAAGCTAGGAAATTGATCGTTGGATTTTCCACGGACCTTTAATCACGCGCGGCTATTGAATGACCGGTGGACAACGCGAGCAGTCGGGGAACGACCACAAGTGATCGGCAGGCATGATTATAAACCGCAAAGCTCTGTCACATAACATGACTTCCGCATTCCATTAGGTCGAAGATAGATGTTGCCAGACTTTATTGAAACCGGCCGCTTTGCTGATAACCAGCCGTTCCAACAATGACCAGCAGATCACGGGGAAGTCCTAGCTGGTATAGGAAGGCAATCCTATCTATTTCTTACACCAAGATACAGAATAGCACAAAATTGACACACAAAATGATAATAAGCAAGAAGTCAATCTCCAGAATTCACGAATTTTCGACCCCAACCGGGGTCTTTTTCAAGTGGAACTTTACAATCTGAAACTCTAGAAAAGACTTTTATAGAGTTTCAGATTGTAAAGTTCCACTTGAAAAGACTTTTCTAGAGTTTCAGATTCTAAAGTTCCACTTGAAAACGACCCCGGGGCGAAAATTCGTGAATTCTGGAGATTGACTTCTTGCTTATTTCTTACACGATGTGTTTGAGAACCGAGGCGGAAGGACGATGAGGCATCATTTGGTTCAATCTGCACCATCGGATGATGTCACCATTACCAGTAACAAAGAGGAATTGAAAGCCGCCTATTTCCGTAAGGTACTCAATTGTTCCTGTGGCATTCAGATTGACACAACTTCTGTTGGAAGAAAGATTTATCTGATAGACTTTGATAGCGATCCTTCCCATCATAAAAAGACTTAAATCCATCCTCCTCGATTCACCATACTCCTCAACTGTGACATACCTGTCGTGCAGCATAACAGCGTGATTAAATTTGTTTTCAAACCAAACATTAAAGACCGTCATATTCGTGACGTTATACCCCCGCTGCCTGGTTCTCAAAGTGACCTTGAAAGGTTGGAATTCATACGTGTAAAGATTCATTTTAAAGTCGCACTGAATATCCATCAAGTTGAAAAGTTGATTGACGTAACCGAAGCTGTGTGGCGGGTGAAAGCGTTGAAACTTCAGGTCCGTCAGATACTCCAGGTTAAATACAAATCCACTATCTTTTATTTTGTACCAGAGTAAATCAGAAACTAATAATGTATCGTCGACTCGTCCAGTTAACGTCTTTCTGAAATACGACACCTCTATAAATGCGTTATCCTGGCATGTATTTAATTTAAGATGTTCTAATTTTATCTGTCCATTTAGGATATTCTTTTTGATATCCTTGTAGGGAATGACCAATTCACGAATCTCATCACCTTTAAGATCGAATATTTTTGCTATGTTTCGGCCCTCAGTTTTTGGAATCCACCTTAACTGCCCTTCACTGTTTCCGATACCGACTACGTACGGTCCGTATTCTCCCGTAATATGCGCGAGTTCCGAGACTTCAAACTGACTCTTCAAATCATACACCAGTCTGAAACTGTCAAAGAAGTACACGTACACATTTCGTGGTGAAGAGAGTGTCATGGAATTGTCGGTTGCCATTATAACCGCCTGGTGTTTGTGGTGGTAGTATACACTGGAGTACTTCAATGGAAACTCGCCCTCTATCCGGATGTCCTGCAAGCAAGCGAGAGAACAAAAGGTGATTCAAAGAAACATTATTGTGACCTAGCGAACCAAACCATGCGTCCTGGATGAGTGTCAAATCCAGCTTCCGAACGTTCATCACACAAGAACTACATCTCCTGGTCTGGCATCGGCATATATCTCTGTCTATTTCTTCATCCTATTCAACTCTACTGAGTACTCAAGCGTCCACCTTTAAAGCCCTCTTTAGCTCACCTGGTGAGCTCTTGCGGTGGTACAGCGTTTGTCGTCCTTTAGCAGGGCACGTTTCGTAACCGCTGGGCCTATTGACCTGAAACTTTGAACATGTATACCCCCAGCTTCTATGACCTATGATTCGATTCTTTTCTTGGCCACTAGGTGGCCAAAGCCGAAAAGACAAAAATAACAACAACTTCTAAACTACCGGCTGGATCATATCCAAATCTTTATCATGCGGACATCTAGTAAGGATACATGACATATCTAACGGGTTTTAGATTTGACGTATTTTTCAAGGTGTCAAAGTTCAAAATTTTGCCATTTGGCGGCACTTTTCGTGGCTATTTGACGTGGAGTCTTCCAACTTGGTGTGATTATGTACATGTATCTAGGTCCCCTCTATGTGTTCAGCTGCTTGATAAAGCCAGTGTTATCTTCGATAATGGCACTTGTCTTAGATAAATGCCACAATATTTTTTCATCAGCGTTCATTTATAAATACTACAGTGGAACCTCTCTATTAAGGACACCTTCGGGACTGACAAATGCTGTCCTTAATTGAGAGGTGTCCTGATTACAGAGGTTAAAATGAATAGAAATGGTCAATTTGGGACTGAAATTTGGTGTCCTTAATAGAGAGGTGTCCTCCTGGCAGAGGTGTCCGTTAAGGGAGGTTCCACTGTACTTCATTTCACAACTTGAAGCCGTTGCACCGACAACGCAAATTTCCTATGCCATCGCCCTACTTTCTCTTCGATATAGACCCTGACGCTCTTCAAATGGCCGAGCAGAACGGTGACTTCCCATTTCGCCAAACCCCATGTTGCCAAATCCCATTTCGTCAAATTCCCATTTGGCCAAATTCCCAAATCGCAAAATTCTCATTTTGCCAAAATCCCAATTTGCCAAGTTCCCGTTTCGCCAAATTCCCATTTGGCCAAATTCCCATTTCGCCAAGTTCCCGTTTCGCCAAAAATTTACTTGACACCCCTGTGTTCTTTCAAAATGAATCGTTCGAAATATTAACAATTTTTGAAGCGAGCAGGGTCATAAGTGTAACAAATCAAGCGAATGGTATTCATTCATTCCAAAGAAGATTGATGCTATTTTCTAGGTAAATTCTTCAACAATAACGATTGCTTTTAATTTCAGTTTTCTTTTGTTCTTCTGATATGCCTTGGGTTACACTCCTCTTGCAGTGTTTGCTCCCTTCATATATCTGCACTGACATAAGCGCAGATATAGTCAAGGGAACAAACACTGCTAGAGTTGTGTAACCTTGGATGTGGCACACCCGTCCTTTTTGAAGGTGGAGACATAGGCCCCATCCCTTCCAAATCCTGAGTGAAACAGTTTGATAACCAAGGGCCTTATCCTAAACCCTAACCCTCTATTTTGAAGTACTTTGCATTGGATCGGTCCATTAGATTAGGGGTTATAGCCTGAATAACAAATTTGGCTAAATGGGAATTTGGCAAAACGGGAATTTGGCGAAATGGGAATTTGGC
>NMRB01001251.1:163187-180316 GCA_002633025.1 Notospermus geniculatus
TTCGTATTGGAATCCGCTGGGTTTCATATTGGAATCCGCTGGGTTTCATATTGGAATCCGCTGGGTTTCAGAGTTCGGTTGTCATTTTACCAGTCATGGCCTGTATTCTCTTGGCGTTACAACTTTTACAAAGGAGGTGTTCATCGAGGGGATAACAGCCACGCCCCTCAGCTTCCGAAGATAAAACTAGGCCACAGTCCTGGAATAAGAAGATTCTGGCTTCATTCACAAGAACATTACACACCAACTGTCAATAAATGGCCTCATATCGAAGAGGACCGAGGTGCAAGGGACTGCTCCATGTGGGTATTTTCTCACATGTTTATTGTTGGCTCCTTACGGGTAAAAAAGTTGTGGAAAAGTACGGGTCATTTGAGTCATTGGTCTAGTGAAGTCCTACGGAAACGAAGAATGCTGAATAGGAGCAGTCAGCTGCGCGAATTGCCAAAAGATGGCAGCAAAGTTCTAGCGGACCAATATACAGGAAAATCCAAGTGATTGGTGCTCGATCAAGAATGAATGGGTCCGCTATATGCAATGAATTGGGCCGTAGTGACACCTATTGGTCAACTCACTAACAGCTCCTATTGCTCATTGAAAGCCACTTCGTTCAAAACTCTCATGTGGTGGAGACCCATAATGGAAGTTCTTCACGTGACGTCACATTTCCATGACGACACGATGCTGCCATATTGGCAGCCAGAATGTCAAGCGACATCTCGGCACGAACACAGCGTCAACACACATATCGTGACGTCAAAATGTCGTGACATGTCAGTTTTGAAGTCATCACGGCCATTTGACAGCCAACATGGCCGATTCTTTGCAGTCACGTGACCGTTGTGACGTCAGTGAAGAACCTCTATAGTCTGGCCGCATGAATCACAGTCATAAGGAATCAAGAAGTCAAATATGGTTGATTAACCCAATGCCTACCTCACACTTGTAACAGTTGACATGGAAGCTGCGATCCATGGCAACCACACGGACCGTCTCTTCTTTCCCCGGTTCAGGCATGATCGGATGACGACAGATACAACACCGTGGAGCAAATTTCCTGAAATCGACATCAAAAAGTTGAATGGGTGACAACCGTTGATCTCTGCCCTCTATCAGCAGAACCATGACTACGCACTCTGATTGCTTCTCCAAGTAACAGGCACTCTCATTGGCTCCTTCACAGTAACGAGTTTTATGATTGGTTCTAAAGTTCTGAACCTACCTATGAAAATCTTCTATACAATGTATCTGGTTAGTAGCATCAACAGTGAAGGGTATCCCATCAAGACTTTTGCCACAAACGACACAGGTAAAACACTGAGGGTGATATGGCTTCCCTGTGGCTCGCAGAATCTGAAAGACATCAACAGAATTCAGCAAACTTCTAATCTAAAGTGTGCCTTTTGTTCTCGAAAGTCTCATATTTATGAGATTGTAAAGGCATTAATTATAGGAATATGTCTAACTCACCCTATCAGTGATTGGCTTTGAGCAAACTGAGCATTTCTCAAGAGTATTCTGAAAGACGGAAATTGACACAATTTGAGTGAACAACAAACAAAATATTTGAACTGGCCACATTTTCCTAAGAAGTACTGGTCATGAAAGAATCATTGAACCCACCTGACCCCCTGGGGTCTGATAACTAGCCAGGAACACCATGTTTAAGACTAATTAAAGTCTACCTTGCTGTGTGCCCTAATTGACCTATCTCAGCACCGAGGCGTTCCATGACTTACCAGGTAACAATCCTCACAGAACGGGTTTCCTTCCATGGCGAAAAACGGACAGCCCTTCAGAGATTTTTCTAAAAAGAAACTCAAGACTTTTACTACAGGTTTATATGCTCTATACAGGGTGTGTCAAAAGAACTGAGTGTCTGTCGTATACATCATCTCATACAGACTGATCCAATTCCCCCAATCATGCAGGTTGTGTTACCCTCGTCCTTAACAGAATTGTGTGAGAGGGTACTCTCAGATGTTCTCAGTCTCCGACTCTGCCTGGCCTTATTGTGGCAGCACTGCTTGATACATGTCATATACACCAATTTCAGGAGCCACAACTTCTGGTGTAGTAGTGGTTCAGGTCTCCGATTAGCGGTCAGAGCGGGTTTGAATCCCACTGTGGTGTGAGACTTTGCCCAAGTCTCTTTGCCTACTGGCATCTCTCCGCCCAGGTATAAATGGGTACTGGTCGGAAATGCTCAGATTGTAGCGCTGAATGAGCAGCTTATTTGAGTTCTACTGAAAGGTTTCAGGATAGACTGGGGTTAAAGTGTAAAGTCAGATGAGAACCTCTACCATTGTTGATATCAGAACCTATAAACCCAAACTTCAACTTTTAACTTTTTGATAGTCGAATCAGATTCACAGACATATGACACTTACCACACTGACTACAGAGGAAGCACTGGACATGATAAACCTGATCTAACGCCGTGCAGCCCGCATCTTCTCCCATGATTGTTTTGTGACACTTGTTACATAATCCTGAGGAGATAGAAAACAAAAGTAAGAAATGGTCGACCGATGGTGTCTGGTCGAATGGGATGGTCACTGGCACACAATGGTCAGAACTTACATACCGGTACATGTGTATGTATCCTTGCATTCAACTCATCTGATAGGGACGGTGGCTTCATTTCCATAGCAAACCTTTCCTCATGCTTGAGAAGCTTTCTAACATATTTGATCCGATATTTGTAGTGTTTTAGAGACAGACAAAGATGCTTACCATAATAATCTGGATCTTTCGTTGCTTCCATGTTTTGAAGGAGTAAATTGGTCAAAGCGTCGACCTCAGCTTCTTTTAGTGATTTGTCCGACGGAGCACCCGATATCCCGCTAGCTTTAGGCGGAACTGGGACGACCGGGTCATTCGTGCGGAACTTGACGCTACTGTGTGCAGCAGGGACCGTCCTCGTCACGGTTGCTGATGCTGGGGTGAGTGAGATGGAGGCAGGAGAGGCGCTGTATCCAGGAGACTGTGACATGGATTGGGACATCATAACTTGGGATGTCCCTCGCGGCCCACCAGCAGGGGATCCAGGCTGGTTTTGACTTCTGCTTCCGCCATATGGTCTAGGCTCCGGCGTGGCGTAGATTGGTTGCGCCGTTGGTGAACTAGAGCCGTAAGCGTGATGTGGAACCGGGCTTTGTGGCTGTTGTTGGTACGTCGGGCTCTGTGGTTTTTGATACACCGGGCTCTGCTGATGTCGATCATGCTGCTCATGTTGGGGAGGGTACCGGTCGTCATAACTAGGGGGCGCTCCGTGGTAACCACCTGGCGGGCCATCTCTTTGAGGGTCACGATATCCCACTGGTGGACCACCTCTCTGGGGGTCTTGATAGCTCACTGAAGGACCGTCTCTCTGCAGATCTTGATAACCCATTGGTGGCCCGTCTCTTTGTGGATCTTGGTAACCCATTGGTGGGCCATCTCTCTGCGGGTCTTGGTAGCCCACTGGAGGCCCGTCTCTCTGCAGATCTTGATAACCCACTGGTGGGCCATCTCTTTGTGGATCTTGGTAACCCATTGGTGGGCCGTCTCTCTGCGGGTCGTGATAACCCATCGGTGGTCCCTCTCTCTGTGTGGGTGCCTGGTAACCCATGACGGGACTGTCTCGTTGGGGATCTCGGTAGCCAGACCCATGATACTGTGAATGACTTGGGTCGTAACGATACGGAGACGACTCCAGGCTCGATCTCGATGGATACAAATGCGTCGGCGAGTCTGGTATCTTCTGCATCTCCTGTCTGACAGATGGTGGAGAACACGGCTGATTATGCGGGACTCCTTGCTGCTGCATGGGAGACCCCACAGGTTGCTGATATGGATATGGAGCTCCTCCTAGAGGTGGACCAGGCTGACGCTGAACTCGAGGTCCAGGGGGCAGGTTCTCATAATCTCTTGATTGTGGTTGAGGCGGAGGGTAGTCACTGTGCATGGTGCGGCTGGTTGCTTGGTAGACAGTCCCAGGTGGAGGTGGATTGTAGCCTGCGTAACCTTGAAGACAATAAAGATTACAAGGTCACTGAAGGTCAAAACACATGAGAAGGGAAACAAACCTCAAGTCGCCTGTCAATAGAAGTTTCATGACAACTCTTCCAACTATTCGCTTTTGAAACCGAAACCGAACATAACTTATGTTGCTGAATTACTTCCAAACACTAATGCTTTGCACACATCGGCCTTGCAACTTGCCGCAACTAGCGGCAATGGCGTTTCCAGCAACTGGTCGGAATTGGCAGCATCCAGGAGCATCTGATCAACCAATTCTTAAACAGGCCGTTGTACATGTACAAGTCATTACAACTCACGGCAACGGAAAAAATTCCCGTTGCCGCGAGTTGCTCATGTTCTACTCGCTGACAACCAGTTTTATCCAGTTGTGCTCCTTTTCGCTGATGTACGTGCACCAGCAACCAGTTGTCTTCGGTTGACAGGGTTGAACAAGTGATTGTGGAGCGACGCATAGGGGCAGAGACGGACAACACCAGTCTATTTACCCGAGTTGCCGTGTCGATGTATGGGCTCTGGAAACGAAGACCAACTAGATGCTCCCAGATGCCAAAAATTACCCAACTGGTCAGTCTCTGCCGATGTGAGCGAAACAAGCACATTGACAGCAGCCAATCAGCTAAGATGCTTGCAGTTGCAGGGCCGATGTATGCTTAATGCAAAGATTCAATTCTTACGGCACCAATTTCACATCCAAAACCCAAAAAACTCAAGAGACACGACGAGTGATGAATTGGAACAAAACAAAGCAAGACATGAAAGGCAAATCAAACTAAAGCCACACAACACCAAAATAAAGGTTTCTTGCCTGATAGTAAGAATTTGATATCATAATCAAATAAATTGACACTTGCAATTGTTTGTGAATTTGAAAGAAGAACCATATAAATGAGAAATGTGACACTTGGTGACACCTGTTTCATACACATGTTCTGATGTTATAGCTGATGTGGTCCATGGATGTTGCTGGGAATGTAGTGAGATCAGTCAGATGGTCACAGACTAAAGGACCATATGCGAGGGTCGGTTCAAGCAATGAGAAAGTCTAACTTCAGCTATACTTTCTTTAGGCTGATGTCTGACCCCAGCATACGGCCCTTTAATAGTCTCTGACCATCTGAGTGTAGATCAAGGGATAACGTGTTCCTTAGAGGACTATTGTGACATTATGGGCTACTGGAAAGTGATAATCTGAAGGATATGGGAGGTTGTCTACTGAGGCAGCAAGTCAGTAAGTACTCTTGTATTTCACCCAGTCTTCGTGCACAATATAGGACTTGTCATGATTACCAGTAGTTCCGGTATTAGAATTATGAGAAAGAGATGATGAAACGAATTGCCCCCGACCTGGCTGAGGTAATGTGCAAAACTAAACTAAGCATGACGCTGAAAAAACTAAAGAAATGTGAAGGGATTATGTACAGAAGTTACGACAGAGAGAGAGCCACACACACTCAGAAAGAGGTTATTCTTGTGGTACCTGACAGCGGAGGTGGCGCGGGGAAACTCTGCGTCTGAACGACGACGGTCGCAGAAACAGCTGGTGGAGGAGGAGGGTTTTCCGAATCGGAATCCGAGTCCTCCTCTTCTGGGTTTTTGTAGATGATGGGAGTGAATGTTGACAGGCCTGAAAATGACGGGAGTTTGGTGGGTGAAGCAGAAGCGAATGAGATACAGCAAGGTTACAAGCATGGTGTACAAATCAGGTGGTGTCGCATCACACCAAACAACTCCTGGGCGTCTGCAGGGGGTGGGGTGCGAACGACTCCCTGCACACTTTTACTGTACCATTGTAATAATTGTCAATTGCTGGACTCAAAAAGAACCACGTGTGAGACTACGAAGGGGGCATCAACCAAAGCAAATACGCTTTAGAATCGTGTTTTGACCCACGGCACGTCTAAAATACGTCTGCTCGATATTGAAGAGCAACACAAATACAGAATCCACACCCCAAAGATTGGATTTAAACTCGGCAAACAGAACTGTGGAATGTGCCTTGGGGGTGTTAGGAGAAGTGTACAGTAGTCAGTGTTTCCGCCAGAGGGTAATGGTACTTATGTTGGTACTTTCAAAGGAACGGAAAAGGGCCATTTTCTATTAATTTCATGGGGTTTTTGCTGATTTTGAAGAAATTTATGTAGTACCATCAAGAAAATTTCTGGCAGAGACCCTGAGTAGGCCTACATCACTTTGACTTACAGCATGCCTATCAAATATGGTGAGACTTCATCATATTCTGAATACAAGCTCAACAAAGACTGACATGCCAGTCTAGACGTCTCACTTTCAGCGTGAAAGGCCCGAGGCCTTGAATCATTTGACTATGGTCGGCATTGAGAAACCACTGATGGTGAACGACTAGAAGATAGTGGATGTTTGAACCGTAAGCCTACCTCATGCCAAGCTTTTGCGGTTTTCCTCAGTCAGACAGCTAACTTCCCACAGAGTGGGTCAGAGTATGGCGATGAGTCCGAACACCAGGGTGCTCCTGGATGGCCTGGGCCTACCTACATGTATCTGCTGATGTGTTCTCTTCTCTGCATGCTCTACTGCTCATCTACATGTACCTGACTACATGCATAGATAAACATAGACAGAGGAAGGCATCGCTCTTGTGGCCATCACCCATCACAAACCAACTCACACTCATAAACAAAACTTTATTTTGAAATCCACTGATCAACGATCAATCACTGATTACTGATCGAATCCTGGTGCTGTTACGTGATTGTTACCTGTTGTACCGAAGAGAGGATCCTGAATCTAGGGAAACTAGTTCCACTTTTTGATTTCAGTATTCCAGCAGTTTAGGCTTAATCGTCATTCATCACCGAACCAAGGTAAGACAGGTATAGGAAGGTAGGCCTAAAGCCAAGCCACATTCTAGTGGATGTAATAGCCACGTTTTGTGTGGATTCACTGGTCTGAGTCAAGAGCACAAGAGTATAATACAAGACAAGATACATCAACCGTCTCCATTCCACCCACAAACTTGCTGGACCAATATGGTGTATAATTACCAAGGTAAATGCACAGGTGAACCTGTCCAACCTTGGTGAAGTAGACAGGTTCTAGCCTGGGTGAGGAAAGAGAACAATCTCAAAGGCACTGGATTAAGAAAACCACAGAATTTCGGCATCTGAGCTGAACAGACACATGAATTTAAAGGGTAAGTATTTTTGAGTATACATTTGCCAGATCTTGCCTCCAATGAGTAGCCAGCCTATGATGCAGTTCATCACTTTTGTTGATTTGGCAACTTCTGCAAACCAGTCAAAGTTTTAGTATTTAGTAGCTAGGCTTTGGTGTTGCAGTCATTGTGTTTTTNATGCCAGTCTAGACGTCTCACTTTCAGCGTGAAAGGCCCGAGGCCTTGAATCATTTGACTATGGTCGGCATTGAGAAACCACTGATGGTGAACGACTAGAAGATAGTGGATGTTTGAACCGTAAGCCTACCTCATGCCAAGCTTCTGTGGTTTTCCTCAGTCACACAGCTAACTTCCCACAGAGTCGGTCAGAGTATGGCGATGAGTCCGAACACCAGGGTGCTCCTGGACGGCCTGGGCCTACCTACATGTATCTGCTGATGTGTTCTCTTCTCTGCATGCTCTACTGCTCATCTACATGTACCTGACTACATGCATAGATAAACATAGACAGAGGAAGGCATCGCTCTTGTGGCCATCACCCATCACAAACCAACTCACACTGATAAACAAAACTTTACTTTGAAATCCACTGATCAATGATCAATCACTGATTACTGATCGACTCCTGATGCTGTTACGTGATTGTTACCTGTTGTATCGAAGAGAGGATCCTGAATCTAGGGATACTAGGTAGTTCCACTTCGATTTCAGTATTCCAGCAGTTTAGGCTTTACCGTCATTCATCACCGAACCAAGGTAAGACAGGTATAGGAAGGTAGGCCTAAAGCCAAGCCACGTTCTAGTGGATGTAATAGCCACGTTTTGTGTGGATTCACTGGTCTGAGTCAAGAGTACAAGAGTATAATACAAGACAAGATACATCAACCGTCTCCCACGAACTTGTTGGACCAATATGGTGTATAATTACCAAGGTAAATGCACAGACGAACTTGTCCAACCTTGGTGAAGTAGACAGGTTCTAGCCTGGGTGAGGAAAGAGAACAATCTAAAAGGAACTGGATTAAGAAAACCACAGAATTTCGGCATCTGAGTTGAACAGAAACAGGAATATAAAGGGTCAGTATTTGTGAGTACTTTGCCAGATCTTGCCTCCAAAGAGTACCGGCACCGTAGCCAGCCTATGATGCAGTTCTGTTCATCACTTTTGTTGATGTGGCAACTTCTCGAAGTTTTGGTAGCGAGGCTTTGGTGTTGCAGTCATTGTGTTGTCCATGACAAACTTGTGATGACCAGAACTACGTGAGGAACAGGTGCCCAGTTCTCAAGCTGGGTCCAAAGGATTTTTGTAGTAATCGAGGTTCAATTATTGAGAACCAGGTTAAAAAACATATTGAACTGAGAGCTGACTGCCAAATATGGCATTAGCTCTATAGACAACATTGGGTGAATTTAATGTACAGCAGGAGGAAACTGGAGACCCCGGGGAAAATCTCCGATGTCAGAGAGTCTCCCTCTCTATCACATGAAGACAGGGTTCGACTGGGAATCGAACCCGGAACCTCAGAGGTGACAGGCGGCGATGTTTGCACTGCGCCACTCAACTGACAAATCTCTGTCTCGTGTCGTCGACATGCGGCCTAGCCATGTTAAACAGTGCAGTTGAACCAGAGGTGAAGAGGACAATTTATTTGGCCAAAACTAATTTGACAACGTGCCACTCTCCTCCAATTCATTGCAATTGGGGCACGTGGAAATTAAATACGGTGAAAAAGTCATGAAATCGTGACTCTAATCACAGAAGACTGTCTGCAATAATTGATTTTTAAATAACTCGAGAATCATGTCCATTAGATGGGGCATTATCCTGTCTGCTCCTGACTGACGCTGAATTAGTTCAGAAATTAACTTTCATTTCATCCCCCAATGAGCAGCAAAGTACAAGATACCTGATATCTATTATAATGTGAGGCATGATTTTGACAACTTGTAAGGAAGACATGCAAGTGAACAAATGAGGAACCCGCCCTGCGGTTTATCCCGCTAGGTCGGCACTGCGAGCGACTGTACCGAAACGACGTCATTGACGTCATTTTAGGTGTTGACATTGCGTCATGAAAAAATTTCCTGTACATTTTTCTACAGGAAGAATGACACATATGACGTTGTCCTTATCGCTATCGGATCTCTTAATTTTAAGAAAAAAAGGAATGAGTTTAAAAGAAAATTTCATCTGCTACACGTTGATGTAAGTTTTACTGCCATGCGACCAACACAAATGGTTTATTTTCACGCCAGAAATAAATGGAAATAACGTTAGAAAAAAGAGATTTCGGTCACATCGCTCGCAGCGCCACGTCGTGACGTTAGTGTGCGGGTTCCTCATTGCTCGCCTGAAGGTGACTACAGGTCACCATTGCGTCTTGAAGCAACTCGTGGCAACTAGCTTTCCAGTGATGGCAGCAACTCGGAGTGACTGATCAGTTGCCGATTTTGTCGACCTGAGCGCGCTTACGTCTCCGAGCAATGCCGTATCCGCTATTTAGTAGTTGAGCGTGCTGTTCGAGGAACTGCCATGCCAGTTGCTCCGAGTTCCTCTCAATCGCTGAAATGTCGACTTGCATGTGGTAGTTTTTTTATCTGTGACGGATCCGTCCAGTTGCTTCAAGACGCAATGTCGACCTGTTGGCACCTTAATCATTCAAAGATGACATATCCAATGCATGACTTTTGCATTTGATTTTCCATCAGGGCCAAAGTCAGCATTATCGGCCCTGTTAAGTACAGAAGAGGCCATCTCAAGCTACCGTACTCATGTTCCTCACTTGGATGGAGTCTTTTACTTGCCCTTGCAAAGAAACAAGGTACAAGGCACCATGGCTTTACTGTCCCATACGTGAAGAGCCGGGAATAATGAAATTCCATATCGCTCAGGCTGGATTCGAACCCGGGACCTGCCGCTTGCTGAGTGGATGTGATAACCACTCAACTATCAGGGCGCCTAGAGTTCCCCAGAAATGTTTCTAGACAGATTGGGTTAACGCGACAAGCTCTCTTGTTTCACATCACTACAATAATGGAAGGAATGTCCTACCCCTTGCAGCTTGGAACAATGAAGTTCAGCATCAGATGATATCACTATCACTAGGTATACTTCTCCATTTTCACCAAGTTCCGTAGAGATGAGGTACCTAGAAAGGCTGGAACGGACCGTAACAGATTTTGCTCCGTTCCAGTCCATTCTGACCCGTTTTGGTGTTTCCATGAACCGTGGAGAGGTGTCACTGGTAGAGAGTGGGTTAGGAAGATAAACAAGTTGTGAGGCGATGACCTGAGGCCACAACAAGTGTGTTGTTATACACAGTAAAAAACAACACAATAAAGGTCAGTGAATGCAATATGGGGTTTTGAGAAGAAATTAGGTTGCTGTGTGTAGGCACAAAGGCTTTCTCAAGATGTAGAAATACACCCCTCTAGAAAAGCTCCATATATTACTGATAATGACAGCAATATCAATGAGGTTACGTTTTTTAGATGACTTGTACTTAAATTTTATATGCATTTCCAGACTATTTTCAAGGGTACTTGATATTTGGGCTCGGAGGTTTCAAGTACTGGACTTTTCGGCCACAGGCCTACATACCACTAATTGTGAATAAATTTCAAATCAAAAGTGCGCTGCAAGAGACCTTTTGCTCTGTTCACCTGAGCACAATAATAAAGAGATTTATGCAGATCAATGAGGAACCTGCCACTAGGGGGCACTGTGAGTGGTTGTACCACCTTATAATTTTGACGTTTCAACCCCGTTGCCACTGCACCTTTTCTTACCATTTTTGTACGGTTGTGACAGCCCGTGTCTCATCTGCACGTTGCCACCAACTGGACCCTTTACTCCATCTTGAAGCCGCATCTGATCCATACGACGGTCAAGGTCACGCTCACTAGGTGGCGCTGCCATTTTCCTGCAATGAAAAAGATGAATTTCTTCAATCATAATCAATCGTAGACAGAAGAACAGTGACAAGGGCAGATTTTGACCAAAAATATTTGAGGTTAACCAGGGCAGGGTTTCTGCCAGGGGGGTACAAATCTCCCCCGCGGCGTGAAGAAGGGGTATGCACCCTACTTCTGTCTGCTGAGCAATGCAGATTTCTTCGTCCAAATGTTGGGAAAGTGCATTTTCAATTTCAGGGCTGAAAAAAAAACAAATTTTTCTGAGGGAGGTCCCCAGAGCCCCCACCTGAGGGTGCCTGTAACACCCCATGAACTGTTGTACCCCTCTTTCAATTTCTGGTGGAAACCTCGGCTACGACCTCAACACTGACAAATCCAAGTGTCTTGCCCAAGGATCTTAGCATTCCCCCAAACTTTTTGTCAGTGGTTTCTTGGACCAACTCACCTGAACTTCAACATGACGTAGAATCCTCGTCAAACTCAGCAGTTTAGGAAAACTGATGTTATGAACCATGTACCGGTATTCCAGGCAATAAAATTGATATTATTGCCCCACATTCTGAGTCGACATTTAATTTTTTTAAAATGTGTCACATGTTCACTCACAAAGTTTCCAAGAAAACTTAGCTTATCAGGCAGCTTCAGAAACTGTCAACATGACAAGATCAGAAAGACAGGAGTTTTTTTTAGTTTCATTTAATTGTCACATGTCAGAAGATTATTCCTATATGTGCAGTGATCGGTGATACTGCTCAAAAATCTAGGAAACCAAATCGAGAATTGAAATTTTCTAAACCGAACCCGATGACATTTACAAGTTTGAGCTTGTGTCTTGGGACATGCACGGTTAGGTCTGGCTGTCAACATGGACAGAATCCAACTAAATAGTGTAGTAATTCAATCATTCCTATACAACCTGGTTGATTGGACGTCCCACAAAGAGATATTTCATTCAAAGCTGAACCAACACCTTTGTGTAAATACAGTGCTAGTTCATGTTTGTTTTGGCTCTTGTTGTGGTGAGCCTGATTTCTGATACCATTTGACTAAGTTCACCTTAACTTGACTTAAAATCTTCTGCAGCAAGTGTGTCAACAACTCCAGCAAGAATCGGTCATTTCTGGCTCATTTTCTGATTAAAAAGCCAAGTTTGCAAGAACGCTGATCAAATGCAAGACAGATTTTTTTAAATCATGCAAAAACTACATGAACAACTTTGGCAAATTCAGGAATAATTCTGTCAGAGAGGTTCAAGTATGGCCAAATTTTCTACTCTTCTCAAGGTGACACCAAGCTCACCCAGAATACAATAGCCAGTCAATCTTACAATAAACTCCAAACTAGGGCAGTGTTTGCAAATTTGAACAATGGTTGGCACTTAATTGAACGCCCAAGAGGGGGCAACAAGTGGAGAGCCATATTTAGAATGGCTGGCCACCAGCGAGTCAAATGACAGAAAGAAACAGTGGAATAATCAGACCAAGAAAATCAAAGTCATTGTTTCACTTCCTCTACTGACCAACTGACATATATGTTCAGCCTGCAGAAATTTCACAGTGACAGTGACAGCTCAGGCCTAGAAGTATTTGCCTCCACCCCCCCCCCAAACTTTGACAACAAAATAATACAATGATATTGTCAACCTTCAAAGGCATAATACAGTAGCCATTGAAGGCGTGGTTAATCATGTAATCACACATCAGCCCTGATGGAATGAACTTCACAACACGTCAACACACAATCACATTTATTTGGCCTTCCACTAAATCTGGCTCATCCTTTTGTAATTTTCAGCAATCAGACATGCAAATTTGAAGAGGAGAACAGCTGAGGGGTAAAAATACCCATGTCTAAGGGTCCTGCCTGACCACCCTGAAACAATCTGAGTGACAGCCTCTTGGGGAAGATTACGGACGGGGAGTAGATAGTGAGTGTTCCTTGGAGATAAGATCCACAGGCCACGATGGTGGCTGGGGGCAGGGAGCTGGGAGATGGAAATAACATCCCCATCAACAATGGGATTCAACTATGGTGAGTTTCTGGCCATTTCCCACATCAAAATTCTTCTTTATTTAGTGCCTTGTGCTTTACCCTGCCAGTCCCAGGCAGGCAGTCTGCCATCATTTTGGTTGAAACCTACCCAAGAATTTGCTTACAATGTACACCAATTCACAGCCAAAGAAACACCAAACTGAGTTTCTGTGGCGACGTAGAATTTAATCAAAGCAATGCAAATATTTGGAGAGTTTCTAAACAAATGCTAAGATTGCTAAGTAAACCACAATAAACTCAGTGATTGTCCTATTGTGTCAGTAATGAGGTGGACAAGGTATGTTCTTCTAAAGTTAAAGTTAGTGCCAAGTAAAGTCATGAATCATGAATATGTATTTTGCATTCATCACACCGCCCAATCGACTACTATTGACCAAGACAACAAAATCAAAATCTTCATTGACAGCTTCCTTATTGCAGTATCAGTCATGTCAGTATCTCAACTGAAGTTGGCTCACAATGGGCAATTCACTATTGTTTGTTTCCTCACGGCTTACGCTGAGACGAATGACACAAACAATTCATAATCATAGTTGAGTTGCCCATTGAGAGCCAACTCGCACAAGGAAACACTCCCGTGGAGAGGCACCTTAAGGCTGAAGGTGTGAATGTCGGGTCCACTCTGAGTCTGAATCCTAACCCCTCAGGCCCTGGCCCCTATCCCACAACCCTTGATACCTGGCCTCCTACCCCTGACTGACCCCGAAAGCTTACTCCTACTCCTAACCCCTTGCCCTGACCCTTACACACTACACACCGTTACCCTAGATACTGGGTACCCTGTTCTACCGATCGGATTACACGATGTTTACACCTTTTACTGAACTAAGCATACTGATGCAACCAACCAGGCTGACTGGCTATCTCCATAACTTGGATTGACATCATCATGAAAAGAAACATTGATAGTGGTAAATACTAGATACATGAATGTAGACCATAAAACGGAATAAAAATTCAAGTCTCCTTCCTGTTTCCTGTCCTTCTAAATGCAGAGTGTTGACAAAGTCACAAAACTAACCAGGTCAAGTGCACAAGTAACCCACATCTGATCAATTTATGGTCTATCAAATAAAGTCAGCTGTGTTATAGGAATACTTTAACATATCAAGGGTCTTTGAACTACCCAATAGGCACGTAAACGCCTTTCACGTCCATCCATTGTTTCTGAAGTATGGAAGTTACAGTAGATTATTTTGGCAGTTTTCCAAACCAGTCCCAAAATTCAGGTTAACTTAGATGTCGATGCACGTGTCACTGATCAGGTATAAATCACAATATCACGACTAAAGTTGACTAGAGTGCAAGAACACAGCAATTGCACCATTTGACATGTTTGACACCAACACCAACAATCCACAGCCAGCCTCAACCTAGCTGGTCTAATGTCACTCCTGGTAGCTCGACTTGAAAGTGCCAGCCTGAAGAAGACCCCGCTTGGGGTCGAAAATTTGCAAGATTTTTGGAGGATGACTCCTTTTATTATATCATTTTGTGTGTCACCTTTTGTGCTGTATTTTTTGGTCACTTCAATAGATGGCATACAAGTGGTTGTGGAATGGAAATATCTTGGAGCCTTAGTTATCTCTTCTCTGCTCGTTTCCTTCTTGTCATGGCTTCTGAGATAAGATCCATTTCATGACATTGCAATTGCTTGCTAAGTTGCAGCTTGTGCTTTCCTCGGAACACATCAACCATCACAAAATATCAACAGCCTAAACTCCATGGCTGCTCTTATTTGGTTTACTGTCACATCAATAGATGGCATACAAGTACAGTGAATGAAGGAAAGTGGGATAAACTTTTTCCTTTCCCTTCTGTTGTTCCCTTCATGGCCCAGAGTGAGTTGAGACGACCTGGGCCTCTGTACTGTTACTATATAACTCAAGCTCACCAACGACCCATTAGCTATGCTATTCACTGACAGTCGACATCAAAAAAGCGCATTTATTTAGATTTAGGCCTACCCAGTGGATTTGATTGGGTTTCAAAATTATTTCAAAATATTACTAGGAAACGAAGTCAAAGACACAGAACAGCAGTAGAGATTACTCAATACTTTACATACAATACACGATATAGTTGTATGCAGTCACTGACAGTCCGTCCACACACAGTCAATGATACAGCTGCTTGAATGCACAGGCCTATATGTACATGATGATGCATAAGATGCAGTGCAGAATGATGGATTGATAGAAATTTTCTGTCTTTTCTCTCAAAAATCCCAACTTATGCTTATAAGGAAACGAAGTCAAAGACACAGAACAGCAGTACAGTAGAGATTACTCAATACTTTACATACAATACACAATATAGTTGTATGCAGTCACTGACAGTCCGTCCACACACAGTCAATGATACGAGAACCACCTAGCGCGCGCAAGGAGTACTCTCGTTTAGGGAAATCTCTCAGTTAGGGAACTCTCATCTGGGGAAGTAGCCAGGCGGTGGTGTTCAGTATAGGTCACAGTAGTAAGCCATCAAGATGTACCATTAGCACGTGTGTCGTAGGCCTACCTGTCTTAACCGTGGTGGGGCGTTGTTAGTAGTACCGAATGTTCCTGACTGAGATCTTACGAAAGTGGGCGGTGGGAAGCCGATTGGCCAAAAAGTATAACAACAGTTGTAATGACAGTTAAGCTCATTTTTGTCATTGAATCCTTGGTTTAGGCCACATAAAAAAAATCTTTAGTTTAGCATCAGCGCCCGCCTCGAATTTTCTAGCCGTCTCAAACAAAAAAGCCGTCTCAAACAAAAAAAATTTTTTTTTCAAATATTTTTTTTCTTCAATCTTTTCTCACATTATAATGTTCTCTGTCAAAAAGTGTGGTTTCTTGTCTACACATGCCTTTTCCAGGGTGATTCAGATATGTATTTTTTTTAAATAAAAACCTTTTTTCGAGTTAATACTAAGGATTTGTCTAGGGGGGGGAGCAGCCCGCTTAAACGCCCATATTGATAATATGAAGATGTGAAGGACTAAAATTTAAAGAAATTGCTTAGCCAGTCTCACCTTCCTTTTCCTTCCCAAACAGTTCAAACAAGGCTTGGGCAGCAGGGGGGAGTTCATTCAATCTTTCCAGGTAACCTGCTGGGTCAGATTCCACTTGTTGAACAGAGCTGTCACTTTCTGTGAATGCCTGAAGCAAACAACACTGATTATATTAATCCATTTAACCACTAGTGACACTAGGGTAAAGAGCAATTGTCCTCATTTTCACAGTTTAGTGAAAAGCATGAAAGAAAAGACATCTATTTTCCCCGAAAATGCCCTGAACAAACATTGAAGCTTGTGACAAAATAGTCTCACCACATCATGATTTGGGAGGTCTGGGAGGTACTTGGTCGACAAGTACTTCGGCATCACTTGTTTAGTAACTTCACAGAACTTGCACTTCTTTGATTGGATCTGTTCAACTGGCTCATCATCAGAGCTGGAAATAGAATTCAACAAGTACCTTTGAAAATGGATATCACGACATGGATTTTGACTATTACAGTGAAAGGCAGCCAGGTACCGCGGTTCGGGTAGTACATGTAGGCCTAAGTAGGCCTAGGCTATTCCATCCAGACCAGAGACAGCAGCAGCAGCTAGAGCCTGCCAAACAAAGAACATTTTTAGAACTTAGACTTAACAGGAAAAAATTCTCATCTATTGCCAACAATGTGTGGGCAGGTGCACCCATGACATCATTCTTTTTCACTGTTTCTGTTGTTTCACTGAGTGTTGCACTTTTGTCGCAACTCGCGCTCCATATAAAATTGAAGCGGTCGACTCCACATTTTTCACTCGCTTTTTATTGCATTATGCATGGGACAGAACACCTAATATGTGCAGCTGATGTTACCATAAATCTATCACTGTTGTCGGTTTGTTATGGTCCCTCTTCTGCGGGGGTAGGCCTAGGCCTATATCCTTCTTATGTTCCCGGCGACTGGCCAAGCTCAACTTTCGTCGCTCCCGCTCCGCCATGTGACTGAC
>NMRB01001251.1:181429-197140 GCA_002633025.1 Notospermus geniculatus
TTAGTATGGCGGGCCAAAGCAGTCATAATTCGGTATTTACCGTTCAACGTTAAAATGATACCGTTGCAATAAAAATGTTTGAGCGTTACAAGAATAATCGACCGTTACAATAAAAATATTTTATGTTGAATGATCAATACCGTCGTTAAAATAAAAATCACATCGTTACAATAAAAATGCCCGTTGTAATAAAAATCGTGTTGGGTATTGTTTTCGTTCATTTAATGTTACTTCGACGAATGAAGCTACACAAAGTATAACCAGTAACAATCGCAGTTCTACGGAAAACGCTGAATTTATTACCGGTATTTACCTACCGGGGGCATTGCACCGCTCTGGTGTTTTTATTGTAACGACATGATTTTTATTTCAACGACGATATTTATCGTTCAACGTAAAATATTTATATTACAACGGCATATATTTTCTTGTAACGGTCTATTATTATTGTAACGCCCAGATATTTTTATTGCAACGCCCTGTATTATCGTTAACGGTAAATAGTGAATTATGACTACTTCGGCATGCCATAGTTTAGGTCGCATGCTGCCCTCGTTGCCCGTGAAGTCAGGTCACATTCTGGGTTTAGATTTTGCCGATTTTGACCTCAAAATCGTGCGGTTCGATTTCATATAAGAATGTTCAGTCAGAGGTTCAATCCATTGGGTTTAATAAGGAGGTAATTTGATTCATGTTGACTCAAGCCTTGATGTTGACTGTCTAAAACGGAGGGCAACGGACCAACTGCGCTGTTTATGTCGAGAGATTGTATGGGGCGCCAACAAGGCAATAATTATTTCTCACCAGATGATGGCACAGTTCAGTTGTGGTCGTGTCGCCTCACCTGACATAAAAATCCTGACGTCAGAGTTTGTGTACTGACGTCCTCTGCCTCTCATGATCATTTGAGAATGCTACAGGGGTCGGACAATTCAATTTGATGCATGTATTTTTTGTATGCACAAGACTAGACAAGAATGCAATTTTTATTACGATATGGGTGCTGCCCCCTTCTGGAGGATAAAGCAAAACAAGTACATAAGTAATGTGTTCATTGTGTGTTGAGTTCATGAGTTGTAGTTGTGTATGTAACTAGAAAAACTGAATTAGGTTTAGAAATAGCAATCTCATTGGACTATTTTCTGTTGCTTTTCCAGAATCACTATCATGTCGAGTCGACCTTTGACCTACGATTCCTTCCTCAAATACACATGTGAAAATGAGCCTGTGCTTTCATTCTTGGCTGGCAGTAAAGAACGTAAGGATCTTGAGGCTGCACTAAAGAAATATGAAGGTGTAACGGAGATACCGATCTGCATTGGAGATGAAGAGATCACTACTTCTGATGTCAGACACCAGGTGGCGGTGAGTATTTCCAGATTGCAACGATTTGAACTTTTGGGAAACTCACACTCACACAAGCTACCAAGCCATTGTTGATGGATATATTTTGCTGCTTATAAATTAATGACGCAATGACAGGTCCAACCATGGTAACGACGGGTCAAACCATGGTAACGACAGGTCCAACCATGGTAACAGCAGGTCCAACCATGGTAACGACATGTATCGATCTGCTCAGTTTGTCAGTTTACAGTGAAGAGTAACGTTTGTGACAGAGTATTATCATGTGTAGCGAGTCTGAATTATTGTGCATAATGAACAATCTATGGTGTGTGTCTGCCCTAACTAATACCTGATCACTTTCATAATAGACTCGGAATATTCCTGTCAGAGCGTTTATTAAAGGTCACCTGTCATTTTCAGCCCTTTGACCATCAGAGAAAGATAGCCAAGTTTTACTATGCTACACCTGTAAGTAAAGTGTTTATGATGATACTACATAATTAGTTCAAGGTTGGACTGGATGCCCAGTTGGACTTGCCCTTCATTGACAGAGACGGTGACTCTATATTTGACAGCACAGTTTTTCTCTGGCGGGCACTCCAGTCTCCTCCTACTGTATATATATTTCCCCAATATTGTATGTAAAGCCAATAATGTCATATTTGGTGTTCAGATCACAACTCAATACTTATAGAAATAGAATATTCATGTTGTAACTGAGCAACATTGGACAATTCCAGTCTGTGATTTGGGTCAGTAATTTACCCGCGGACTTTAGTTAGAATTGTAGAGAAATTCAACAGATTCTATAACTCAATAACAATACTGTCCTAGATTTATGGATATCAACTGAACTGAAGGGAACCTGTGTAAACCTGTTTTAAATCCAGGTCAATGTAATCAGATCATCTGATGTCTGATATTTTTCTGAATTAACTTTTAACTCTTTGTGTCCACTTTGGGTCTTGAATTAAAATTAACAATAAAACACGTATTTTGTGAAATCATAGTGGCTTTGGCATCGAGAATGTTTTTAAAATGTAAACTTAGTCTTCCTCAGGAGATAAAACCTGATTGTTTTCTCGCGCGTTGTAGGAAATTATCCAGAAGGGTATCAATTCATGCTTGTCTGCACGAAAGGACTGGGAGGCGACCCCTATTGAGAAGAGAGCAGAGATCTTCCTGAAGGCAGCTGATCTGGTTGCTGGGAAGTATCGTGCAGACATCCTGGCCGCGACAATGTTAGGTCAGGTGAGTAGTCATCACTCAAGAACTTGGGTCACTGTTACCAGTACCGGTAGTCAACTTTCTGGTTGCAATGAAAGTATCAATGAAAGTGTCAAGAAATGGTCATTGTGGCCTGCTGAGTGGGAAGAGGAGGTTCATCATTTATCTTTTATCTGAATGAATCATTGCTACCGGTAATTTTTTTGCTTACATGTATTTTCAGGGCAAAACAATAATCCAGGCTGAAATTGATGCTGGCCCAGAATTGGTCGACTTCTTACGATTCAACGTGATGTTTGCAGCGGTAGGTACAGAGAGTAGACTTACGTGTAGATGTCAGCCTCCCAGTTCAACCACTTTGCTACAGAAATTTGTGTCATTACATCATGTGGAGAATTAAGAGCCAATTTTTATAAGATTCAGGCGGTGGGTGCTATATGACCCCCTCAGATGTGCTTGAATTTTTTTTTGCTGGAAGGCCTATAGTAGATAGGAAAAAATCTAAATTTTCAGGTCCTGGAACCCAACGGTTTTCATTCCAGGGCCTCTGGAAGGGTCCACTTTTTGAGGGTCAAAATTGCACTTTTAAAAAAAATTGTTTTTGAAATTGAAATATCTCAATGCGCCCACAACAGCCCGCCTTCATTTTGATGGATGTCAATCTACGATGGAAGGAGCTCCGGAAAATTGTAAAATTTCGGTGGGCTGATGAGGGCGCCACCTGTAGGGGGCGCTGCAAAACGCTACTTTTTGTAAATGTGACACTTACANTTCCAGCAAAAAAAAATTCAAGCACATCTGAGGGGGTCATATAGCACCCCCTAATAGAAAACTGCCTGAATCTTATAAAAATTGGCTCTTAAGTGATAAACTACGCCGCGGAACGCTCTTACTTTCACGTTTCTGTGTTTCACTTCCAGAAAAACTTGACCTATTCTCCAATCAGCACGGACCGCTATATCGACACACTGAGGTACCGAGGCATGGAGGGATTCTGGGCTGCAATCTCGCCATTTAATTTCACTGCGATCGGTGGCAATCTGGCCGGAGTCCCTGCCCTCATGGTGAGAAGATGTCACATTTTCAGGGTTACTTTTCGAGGAATTGTAGAACAGTGGTTTGACTGCAGGTATTAGCAGAAAGTGGGTCTTATTGTGTCTTCATATACATGTACCTTCTAGTACGTAGTATAAAGAATAAAAAAACTTGAGGCGTCGTGATAGCCTAGTGCTTATCATGGCCACAGACCAAGCAGCAGGTCATAGGTTCGAATCCAGCCTGGGCCATAGGCATATGGGAATACCTAATCATCCCTGGCTCTATCATTTCTGCACTTACGGTATTTCTTTCCAGGGGAATGTGGTCATGTGGAAACCATCTGACACTGCACTTTTATCCAACTATCTTACCTACAAAATCTACCGTGAGGCTGGGCTGCCTGCTGGTGTCATCAACATGGTCACAGCCGACGGTCCAGTATTCGGCGACACGGTGACTGCCTCGCCTGATCTCTGCGGCATCAATTTCACCGGCAGCGTCAGGACATTCCAACGTCTGTGGAAACAGGTTGGAGCCAATTTGGAGAAGTACAAGACATACCCGCGATTGATCGGAGGTGAGTGATGCTTCCATTGATTTGCAAGTTTTGTTTGAATGTGTGCCGTACTTGAAACAAGATTTTGGTCTTGACTCAACTGCATAAAACTGAAAAGTTTTCACCACCAGTCATTCGTGGCATCAAATATCTGTGTTTTCAGAGTGTGGCGGAAAGAATTATCACTTCGTACACAAGTCAGCTGACCTGGAGACAGTCGTGAACGGCACGATACGCTCTGGGTTTGAATATGGCGGACAGAAATGTTCTGCCTGTTCCCGTCTTTATGTCCCGCAGTCAAAATGGGCCGAAGTCAAGGAGGGGCTGATTGCCAGGCATAAGAAGATCAAGCTTGGCTCTGCCCTGGAACAGGATTCATACCTCTCGGCTGTCATCGATGATAAGGCGTTCGAGATCGGAGGTGAGTGATGCTTCCGTCGATTTGCAAGTTTTGTTTGAATGTGTGCCGTACTTGCAGCAAGATTGTGGTCTTGACTCAGCTGCATAAAACTGAAAAATCATTTGTGGCATCAAATATCTGTGTTTTCAGAGTGTGGCGGAAAGAATTATCACTTCGTACACAAGTCAGCTGACCTGGAGACAGTCGTGAACGGCACGATACGCTCTGGGTTTGAATATGGCGGACAGAAATGTTCTGCCTGTTCTCGTCTTTATGTCCCGCAGTCAAAATGGGCCGAAGTCAAGGAGGGGCTGATTGCCAGGCATAAGAAGATCAAGCTTGGCTCTGCCCTGGAACAGGATTCATACCTCTCGGCTGTCATCGATGATAAGGCGTTCGCTAGGATTAAGGGTTACATAGACCATGCCAAGTCATCATCTGATCTTACCGTGATTGCTGGCGGTAACTATGACGATAGGTATGTCCCTGCTAAAATATGACTCGTCACCGCAAAACCAGTACTAAGTCGCTCTAAAGTTGTCAGGTTGAGACCAACGTTTTGTCAATTTCAGCAGACCTAGGCTTATTGTCTGTCTTTGTAAAATCTGAGTGATTACATTTCTTCCTTTATCTCCTGGAGTTATTTTGGTTCATCCTGGTTCATAGCTTGTGTGACTTAAGACGGGTTTTGCTGTGACGGACGGGTCACATATGAAACACAAGAATTGGTGAAGTTTAATCTGATCAGCTGCAAAAATCCATTATTTGCTGTAGCCTTCTAGTTGTGTGCGAGAGTTTTTGCACTTGTTTGTCATCTCGTTTTGTCCCTTTACAAAATGTACCTCGTAGTGGTAAATCATGTCATCTCTGTCTTCTGTATTCTACTGATTCTGATCTTCTGTTCCAGCAAAGGCTACTTTGTTGAACCAACCATTGTTGAGTCAAAGAATCCCCGTGAAAAGATCCTACAGGAAGAAATCTTTGGGCCCGTCGTGACGGCGTACGTCTACCCCGACGATGAGTGGAGGGAAATTCTTGATGTTATTGGTACAACATCACCGTATGGTCTTACTGGATCAGTCTATGCCCAAGATGAGTAAGTTGATTTCTAGATCTGATTTCTGATGTAAGCATATCATCTGCCAAAAAGCAGTTTTCCTAGGGCATACTTATCGTGAACCTTTTTTCTGCAGGGGTGTGATCACTGAGGCTGTTGAGACGCTGAAACAAACAGCTGGTAACTTCTACATTAATGATCAGTCGACAGGGTCGGTGGTCGGGCAGCAGCCATTTGGTGGAGCAAGGTTATCAGGTAAGATCTTAATGACATATAAGCCTATGCAGGATGGAATGTGGGTAGATGTTACCAAGACTCATTCTATTCTGAAATGAAGGCTCAGAAAATCTCAGTCTGCAAGGCTGATGTGCCGGCACAAAACCTATGCTGTCAAAGAGAGAGAGTTGCCCTCTCTATCACATGAGAATGGGTTTGATTGGGGGAGCCAAGTGGTTCACATTCGCTCAGCAAGCAGCAGGTCCTGGGTTCGAATCCTGGGCCATATGGGATTTCATTCCCAGATCTTTATGTCCGTCACACGGGACAGTAAGCCCTGGTGCCTTGTACCTTGTGTCTTTGCAAGGGCAAGTAAAACATGTAAAAGACCCCATCCAAGTGAGGAACATGAGTAGCTCGAGATGGCCACTTCCATACTTACCAGGGCCAATCATGCAATGGCTTCGGTCTTGACAGAAAATCAGATAAAAATACAAATGGGTTTGATTGGAGATTGAACCCCGAACCTCAGGGGTGATGGGTGGTAATGTTTCCACTACCCCACTCTGACACCCCACAATGAAGTCTTTTATATAATCACTACTGATGTTTGTTTCAGGAACTAACGACAAGGCCGGTGGACCTCACTATGTGCTGAAGTTCTGCTCACCTCAATCTATCAAGAGAACCGTTGTGCCTGTGACAGAGTGGCAGTATCCCTACATGAGTAGTTAGATTTATTCAACATGACAGTATCTGTTAGTAAAGTGTGGCTGTATATTTCATCTTGAACTACTGTTGGCTTCAAAGGCAACCTTGGACATGTTGGCTGCAGAAGTGATGACTGTGAATTTTGAATATTGACAGTACCGGGATTCGAACTCACAGTCACACCTCCACATAAGGAGGCATGAGTTCAAATGTGGAGGCGTGGGTTCGAATCCCGGGACTGTCGTTAAGCAGAGCAAACCTATGATTTCAATTTTGAATATCAAATGGGTAGCATATTTTTTTCGGCATAAGACCCGCGGCTTTTTTACGCCAAAACATGAAAAGGCCCCCAAAATCGTGAGTGCGGGTGATACAGTGGTGCGGTTCTCATGTGGATTTAATCATGCATAAGTTCACAGAAGATACCTAAAAAGCGTGCTTCACTTTTCAATTTGACATTGAAGTATCTTGTTGATTTGCACCTTGTGTAAATTCAAGATGAATGCCTCCCATTAAAAGAAAATATTTCCCGGTTTTTAGCTTGGCTGTCGTAATGTCCGACATGACAGCCTCATGGTTGTAGCTGTGGATGTTGATAATGTGGCATCTGAGAGATGCATTTGGTTGAGCTGTCGGTGAAAGATTCATTGTTTATTTCCAAAATCAAACATTCTGTGTTAACTTCTTACACAGCCTGAGTGCCGGTAATCAAAAATATTTGATGATATTTAGTTTTTATTTTGATATTATATGAAGTATCCCGGTTGATTTGAAGTTCATTGATGAAGTCGTCCATCAAGAAGAACCATTGTCAGATTTTAGAGCTAATTTGCAATCATGTACAATAGTAGAAATTCATAAGCGAGCCGAATAAATTTTTGACGATAGTTACCGGTATGTGGTTTAGTAACTTATTCTCTTCAGGAGTTCTGTGCTATGAAAAGCTCTGTCAACTATGATTGTGGAATGTTTGACAGGTGTTATTTTAGTGCACTGATCACCATTTTAGTTGATGTACCATTTGTACAAAAAAATCTGTGCTATAGGGGACATTGAAATTCAGCCATCATTACTCCTTAAGTGTGATTTCTAGATTTGATATACCGTAGAAATATGTGTAGGCTCTTGTTTTAGGATTCCAAATAAAACAGATTTGTTGTTAGAAAAAGAATACTTAAGTTCATCATGTTAAATTGGCACCTTCATTATTGACTTGTGCATCTGTTAAGCCTAGTTCATACTTAAACGCACAATCATCGGCATCCGATGCGCGATCAAATTCTGGATGCCGACTTTGCGGAGTTGATTTATATTCTGGCGTACTTCAGCGCCGGCAATGCGTTATGAAATGACTCGAGTAACTACAGTCTCGCAATCCGACGCCGACCAAATTGTGCGACGGGTTGGCGACAAATGCAAGATCACGCATCCGTCGCCGGTGATGGTCGTGTGTCGAAGTATGAACTAGGCCTTACATAGAAATAGACTTTGCTATTGCATTCTTCGATTCTGAAAGGTTGAGTGTCTGTTTAGTTATCTAGTTCTTCTGAAAAAGGTTCTCAATCAAACTGGTTCTATTTTTGTGTTGATAGCCATGGACATAATCTGGGTCACAGGTCACACTGTGGCCTCTGTCAATGATAGCTTGATATTGTCAGAAATCTATGACACAAGATGAGGTTGGTGTGTAAAGGCCTGTACACACTGACGGGATTTTTGTGGCGGAGAGCGACAAAACGCGGCGATTTCACAGGCCATAGAAATTTGATGCTACTTTCTCAATGGTAGAAATTTTTTGTTATTGCCTTTTGCCTGTGAAAATGACAGGCCAGTGCGCAATCGTGGCGGGAAAATGCGCCAGTGGGTTCAGGCCTTAAAACTGTTGACAAGATGACATTTGCATAAAGCTGATTAAAGCTGTTTGTTTTGACTGTAACAATGAAAAGGTAATTGCATGCTTAATAAAATAGGACGATTTCTAACCAGAAGTTAAGTGTTCTGTCTTTAAGTCTCGTTGAGGGAACATACACTATCTATGTTGAGGCCGAGGTCTTGCTTCTGACGAACTAATTAGAAGGAGAGAAAGCTAGTTGGGGTAGAGACTACCCTCCAGTTTATGAGCGGTAACTTGGGGGTGTGAGCACTCGTATTCAAAACACCTAATAACCACAGTATGTCAAAGACAAAACCAAGACTAATTCAACCAAAATGACATACTCATCTTTTCTTATGTACATATTGGACGGTAATAAAAATACAATAGAAATCTACAAATTTGAATACGGTTACTCTGATTTTCTGTCGGCATTGGTAACGTTTTGATGGACGGACGTGTGATATTCAGCAGTCTATTTACCAACATATAAACCTTATATTTTGGGAGATTTCAGGACATTGCCATCAAAATATGATGTTACATCCTTACAGAATACAAGTTCCAAGCAGTACCTTGACGTATGAGAGAATGAGGTACACAGATAAAATGACCACAGGGGCAACATTGACAAGGTTTATAACACTAACTTTCAAACTATGGACTTTTCATACTTCAATTCTGTCAAGGTATTTGTTAAATTCCACCACACTCTTTGTAATTTCGTTTTCTGTCATTTCCTCCTTCAGGGTCATGGCTTTTCTTGCAACTTCCTTCGCCTGAAAATGACATAAGCAGATATACACAATCACTCTCAGGATTTGGTAACTACATAAGTGGTGAAGAAATTGCCAGGGGGTGAAAGGGTTAAGTTTACTGGGGCATATTGCCGCATGAACTCACCTTGCCAGTGTCATGAAGTATAAACAACAGCATAGCCAAAGCATGGCAGGCTTGGCCAGTGATATCTGCTTCGGGTTGTTGCTGCTCTCGGATGTCGTAGATTGCTCCGAGAACTTGCTTGGCCTCTGCTTCCTGGGCTTCATCTGAAGTCAGAAAGGAAATTGGAAGTTTCAAGGTCTGAAGAAGACCCAAGCCACAAAGTGAGAGGCACTGTCACCATGCATGAGTTCAGTGAACCTGTTGAAAAACATGTCTCACTTGAACAATATATTTGAATATCATCATCATCATCATCATCATCGGGTGAGAGGTCGAAGGCATAAGCCTGTAGATCTTTTGCGGCAAACAAAGGACATGAACTCTGCGCAGAGGCGCGGGTACGGGGTAAAAAAACATCATGCAAAGTCCATCACTCACTCTCTCTGTAGGCATATATCACATAGTCAGTGTCACTATCCATAACCATGATAGCCGAGCAGACAAGTTATTATTACTCATAAGTAAATTTGCGCCTATCCCACGCTTTGTCCAACCTGGTCTTAAAGCAATCCACTGTTCTTGCAGTCACAACCTCTGATGCCAGCGAGTTCCAAGGGTCCACCACACGGAACCCAAAAGAGTGCCTACGCACCTCCGTCCTAGCTCTTCGTTTCTTAAGCTTCATGCAGTGTCCTCTGGTACTAGATGATCGCCCTTCCGCCAAGGGTAAAACATCAGAACTGATCTTGGTATGAATCATATCGCCCCGAGTTCTGCGGTAGTAGAGAGACTGTAAATCCAAACGTTTCAGCCTATGATCGTATGGCTCCAATCTGAGTTCTGGTATCAGCTTGGTCGCTCTTCTCTGAACAGATTCAATGCTTTTCCGGGAACCTTTGTTCTTAAGAATAAGTGCAGAGTTGCAATACTCAAGATGAGGGCGGACCAAGGCTGTGTATAGCTTCTTAATTACAAACATGTCCCTCGAGGCAATGTTCTTCTTAATGGTCCAAAGTATCCTGTTACCTTTACTGGAGATCTGGTTGATATGCTCATTGAATGACAGCTTACTGTCAACAACAACTCCGAGGTCTTTCTCACAAGATACGACTGATAGAGGAGTTGAAACCCCATCAAACTCTATACTATAACCGTGGTGGGTGTTGCTGTTTCCAAAGTATATCACTTTGCACTTCGTAGGGTTTGGCTTCAGTAACCATGTTTCACACCATCGGGAGAGCTTCAGAAGATCCTGTTGCAGAGTAACATTGTCGCGCCCATCCTTGATTTGCCTATAGATCTTCAGGTCATCCGCTAGCAGCTTGCAAGGCGAGGAAATAATCCCAGGAAGATCATGAAACCTTCCAAATAATAAGTCACTTTGCAGTTTTCCAAAGAATATATGGGGTTCAAGCAAGAGCACAGTAGTTGGCACAGTCTTATTTTGGTCCTAGCCGAGTTGGCCGCCGGGGCGATTGGTTCAAATTAACACCGGTGGGCCTACTGGTGTTAGAGCTACATATCAGAAAGTTTGTTTCATTTACGAGATCGTACAGCGTCGCCATCCAGCGGCAGAGATATAACGCAATGTAGTTTCAATGAAAGTGACCGAAAGTCACGATTAAAATCCGCTGTCTATGTCTGCACGGGCTGAGAAAGTACACCATCAAAAGTCAATAACGTAAGATGACAATGTAATAATTCTCATTTCATTATCAGAGAACGATCAAATCAGTGGATTGATGTGTCATTTTGATTCCAAAGTGGTCGATTTTTGCAAAAAAACAGGGGGTTTCCTTGGGAATTCCCGCCTTTTCGCCGGCCTGGAGGACGCTGTCCAACCATCATAAGCAGTTCTTGAATATTTAATATTTACCCTATGACCTTTCAAAGACCATCATCTGATTGGCCTATTCAATATTGTGTCAACGGTCACAAATACCAAGCCCACCACCCAAGTGGCAGCCTCGTGTTCAGGTATGACAGGTATTCATCAAACACTCTGTACTGCCAGTTCAATATAACTTTTGTGTCGCGTGGCCTAAATGAAGGATTCTGTCCATTCTAATCTTCCCCTAAAATCCAAACTTCTGAACCTGGATACTCATCAGCATGATCAGACCCATTTGCTTCTTCTAGGCCTACTACCGCACCCCCCCCCCCCTCAAGCTAATGGAACGGCCCACCTCAAGCTATAACGCCGCGTCATCGTGTGCTATTTTTAGCCGCTGGCACATGAAACAAACTGGGACAAACTTTCTGATATGGATAAATAATTCCAATATTTTCATCACACCAAAACGTGAAAGATCACCGATGCAGCATTGATTTTGATCTTATTCTACATATTTCCTACAGAAGAACTTACTGATTGCCTGTATATTTATGAACAACGCGACAGCCTCAACTTCTGCCCATATAGGCCTCCTGGGACGACTACATGTACATCGTTGGCCAACAACACTGCGTCCCCAAATCCCGATTGGCCTATATTGGCGGCGAACCGAGGTCGCGCTTATGAATACGCACTGTGTCCGTTGACAGGTTCAAAACTTCTTGCCACAAATAATAAATTCAAGTAAAATTCGAATAATAATTACGCGTGAAAAATATCATATGTATCATAAATTTTTATGGGCAAGAAAATACATGACGTACGTACAATAAAATTTTGCTAACTAGGTTTAGGACATGACAGGCGAAGCAAGAAGCGCATTATGCCGGTGTATATATAGAGGAGAAAGTCCTTGGAATGGACGTCCTCAATACAAATGCCACGCATTGTCCAAGTTTATGTTAGCGACATAACCCTTCACGAAGTCTTTAATCTACTTAATGGATCCGCCGTACTTTGATGCCAGGAGACTTTTTCTGCGTTTTCACCGGGGTGGAGTTTTCCGATTCTGCTGCGTCGTGTAGTGCAGCTTCCCGCAAATCAATGCCTTCAATGCTATTTCAATGAAGCGTCTCCACGGGTTCCTCCGCACGATTTCTCTGATGATCTCTTGATAGCCTAGTGGTTATCACGTCCGCTTGGCAAGCGGCAGGTCCCGGGCTCGAATCCAGCCCGGGCCATATGGGATTTCATTCCCGGCTCTTCAGTCCGTCGCATGGGAAAGTAAGCTTTGGTGCCCTGTGCCTTGTGTCTTTGCAAGGGCAAGTAAAAATCCCCATCCACGTGAGGAACACGAGTAGCTGGTGATGGCCTAGTATGTCTCCTCCGTACTTATAGCAGGGCCAATAACGCTTTTATAGCGTCGGCCCTGACGGAAAAATGATATACAAATACAAATGTCCCTGTAAAATGCACCGCGGGAGTCCGGTTTTGGTGTGAACGCCCTTTTTGGAGACCCGTATAGAGGTAATCGGGGATCCTGCCTGCTCGCTCACTCCGTCATCGAATATGTATACAAACGACGGATAGATAGAGCGAGCACTGAACTCTGATTACTTCAGGATGATAGACAACAAGAGGAAAATCGGTCGCTGTTGCGACAGTGTCAAGACCATTCGGAACGACCTAAGGCGAACTGCTTATCTGTCCACTGGGCGGCGCACTTCACCTCGGACACAAGTCCAAGGCAGCCATATTGTTTATCAACAAACCCACGTGACACCGGTGTTTGGACCGTGGGACTATTTTGGCCTGTTAAGATGTTCAACCTTATATATTTGCTGGATAAGTTGAGGCATATTATAAACGTGCCGGTATCTCACCCAATCTGCCATATTATTGATCCAATAACGCAGCTTTTTGTGTGACCTAGTTGGTTCATGCGTAGGGTGCTGCAGGTGTGATGAGGCGACCGCATCCAAACCCACAATCGTCTTCGACTCGGAAGCTTTCGGCAACCTTCGGGCAGCCATTATAAGCACCTCGTCCGTATATAGCGGATTAAGTTCGACCACCATAAAATAGTTCCCTTATAATTTTTTATTCAACTGATGTTGTGTTTGCACAAAATGAGTTATTTCGCAATAAATATTTATATAAAAACATTTGAATAGTTAAACTGTGCATTTTGCAACAATTTTTATTGAAAAATTCGTATGCATTAGGTGACTGTTTCTCCCTCCCCACCTCGATCACGAAACAACAATGGCCGCCATAGCTTCACCACTTGAGAAGTTCAACGTGCTGTTATAGCGTGGCTAACCCTTCATCAGGTAAGGTAACATGCTTCAACTCATTTTTCAATATGTAGCAACATTCACAATGCCTAATTGGTGACTTAGATCATTCAAATAGATAGTTTGAACAGTCTTGTTGAACCGATCTTCATCAAAGTAGTTCACGGAGCAATATGGCGCTGTCCGATATACGTCAGAGTTACGATGTTGGCACGAATCGTTCTCTGACGTTCAGATTGAGCTTCGGTGTGATTCGCCTCAAAATTAGTATATCGCGCATGCGCAGTATTCTTGAAGTCGTCAGCCCTTTCCAGTGGTGTTGTAGGAACGTAAACCCACTGGGGACGAGTTTGAAATAGTGGATGGTAGGGAGTCCAATATGGATTTTTGTTGGATGAAGAAAAGTTATATCGGACGAGGCGAAGCCGAGTCCGATATAACTTTTACCGATCTTCATCAAAGTAGTTCACGGAGCAATATGGCGTTGTCCGATATACGTCAGAGTTACGATGTTGGCACGAATCGTTCTCTGACGTTCAGATTGCCAAACCCACAGACACGCAAGGGAATCGTTGCGCATTCAAGATGGCTGCCTTGGAATTGTGTCCGAGGGGAAACACATGTACGGAAATTGCCGAGCAGTTGCCTTCGGAAGTTGCGAATGCGTCAAGACATCATGGACGGTGTCATGGTTTAGTCCTAATCCGTCACGATATCCTTCACTCTAAAAAGTCTGGACGCGAAAGAACGCGAAATTTCTTCTGTCCTTACGTACAGTTGTCGTGTGGGGGATTTTGGCTAATGTTGCAATGTACTTATCCTCCAAACATTCATCTATAGAATAGGTCATCTTTGTTGTTTGGAAATATTTAGGCCCCTTTTTAAGGGTTTCACAAAATGTGAACACTATTTTAGAACGTGAAACGCCAGTTCAGAACGCACATTTTGTCCCAGGTTTGAGAACACAACACCATTAAATGGTGTTCTGTTTGGTGTTGTGTTCTCAAACCTGGGACAAAATTTGCGTTCTGAACTGGCGTTTCACGTTCTAAAATAATAGAGAGTTTTCGCACAGCCCCCGAAACGCCGACGCGAACTTCTATCCTTTTGTTCACTATACAGAATAGCACAAAATTGACACACAAAATGATAATAAGCGAAAAGTCAATCTCCAGAATTCACGAATTTTCGACCCCAACCGGGGTCTTTCTCAAGTGGAACTTTACAATCTGAAACTCTAGAAAAGACTGAGCCGAAACCCGAAGGTGGAACAAAACTGTGTAGACAGTATGAGTTAGCAATTAAGGAAAGAATAGTGTCCAAGCACCAAGGATGGTTGCTGGACCTAATTAAGGGAGTGGATGTAATTAAGGAAAGAAAAGTGTCCAAGCCCGACGGATGGTTGCTGGACCTAATAAAGAGTGTATGTAATTAAGGAGAAACTGATTTAGCTGAAAGAAAAGGGTTTAATAAATATGACATGTGTAATACATAACAAGCACAAAGCGAAAAGATGCACAAAGGTCAACACAAAGTAAGAGAATATAAAGGAAGTCAACTTCCAGATTTGTAGGAAAAAACCAGAATGGATAATGCAAATCACTGAGTAATGAGAAGAATAGGGCGAGGAGGAATAGAGCAAAGGGGGGGGGGACAAGGCCTAGACCATAAGGGGAGCCACGTGCCCTCCACAACTGGAGAACCTGGAGGGCAAGGAGATGCAAAGTTGACATTTGAAATGTCAACTTTGCATCTCCTTGCCCTCCCAGTCCCACATCACGAGTTCCTCCACGGGAAGGTCCCATCTACTCTGCCTGAGGGGTCCCGCTGATTGTGACAGCAGAAAGGTGGTCTACTGCATCACATGTACCAGATGCACCACCATCAATCAGTACGTCGGACAGACAACATGTTTCCGTAAAAGGGTGAACATTCCAACCACAAGTCCAACATCAGATTAGGGAAAGAGGATGATCGTGACTGCTCGATACTCTATGCCCACTTCAAGTTGCCAGGACATTATTTATGTCAAGGACCTGATGTTCACCATCCTCGAGACATGTCCAGATGAGACGACCCTCCTTAGTACAGATTTGAAATGGATGTGGACCCGTAAAACCATCACCCCCTCAGGTCTTAACACAAGATGCTGAGGTTCTGAGTCCCTAGTCTGGCATTCGTGTTCTTCTCACTCTCTCCCCCTGGTAGGCCTATTTCGTTTTAAGTTCGCCAGTTGTGGAGGGCACGTGGCTCCCCTTCTGGTCTAGGCCCTT
>NMRB01001251.1:197192-208709 GCA_002633025.1 Notospermus geniculatus
ATTTGCATTATCCATTCTGTTTTGTTCCTACAAATCTGGAAGTTGACTTCCTTTATATTCTCTAACATGTACTTTGTGTTGACCTTTGTGCATCTTTTCGCTTTGTGTTTGTTATGTATTACACATATTTTCATATTTATTAAACCCTTTTCATAATGGCAAGATGGCGGAAGGGTGTCCAGTCGCTGTTTGAGGTGGTCTCGAAAATTAGTCTTTTTTCTCACAGATCTATCTTCCATGAAACTGGCTTTATTGGTTGTGAAGTGTGACCTAGTGGGATAGCGATTAAAGGACTGAGTGTCAGGTGTAATTCCTGAAGCAAAACATACTTTTTGCAACGACTTTGGCTGTGACGGCCGGTGTATGTACTATATAATGTACATGTACATATACCAAAACATACATACATAAAGTAAAACCATAAAGGAATCAACCATAAAGGTTTAACTGCGAACGATGAGCTTACTGAGGGATACACTTCATGTGTCGCCACCAGATGTCTCTCACTGCCTGAATTTTGGTTTTACGTAATAGGCAGGAGCTTCAACTTTTTTTGTGGTGAAGAGGTACATGAAGCTGCCAACATGATGCTTTGAATTCCATTTCTGACGATAACTGAGCTATTTTCAGCACAATTAGTGTTCCATGTACAAATGTACGTCAGCCTATTCAAATGTACACCGATGACCCTGAACACACATCGTTCGTGGGGTTCTCATTAATTCAATCCTTTTGTATCAAAAGATCAACTAGTCGGAATTCAACAAAATTTGCAGTGAATGTGCATAAGGGTCTTGCCTATCATATGGAAATGTCAGAATGCAAATCTGTTGGGTTTTAAAGGGATACCGTCCATATTTATAAAATGCTAAATCTGTCAGTTGAACCTTTATGGTTGATTCCTTTATGGTAAAACGTTGTGATTGCCGAAAAATCGTCACGCTTGAGTTATCAAGATGTCCAACGACACGTCACAGGGGTCGCCCTTAATCCGAGTAGGGATTAAAGGAAACGAAATCATGTCGAAATCGAAGTCAACAAAAGAGTGTTTAACCCCACGAAATGATGATCAGGGAAACAAACGCAAAGTAAAGGACCGCTCACCATTGAACGATAGTCCGGATTCGAAATTCACCAGATGTGACGACGGATCGGAATGGGATCGAGAATGCGATGATGACGGCGAGGTTGCGCAGGACGCCGCCTGTGGTGGCAGTGCGTGCGGTGCCGCGAACGAGGTTCAGGGTGACGACAGAAATGGTGATAGTTATGACGAGAATAGGATGAATATCTGTGATCCACTTCTCGCTTACATAGCGTTTGCGATTCACTCGGGGACACAGGAAGCAGTAAAAAAAGGCCGTGCTTGGCTTTTTTACCCCGGACGAAATACTGAAAGCAAAATCCGTTCTCTGGGAAAAGTCAGACACCAATTTGGTGGGAAAGAAAGAAAATAGAAAGTCCTCGGTTAAGAGAACCGAGGAGGAAGCGAACGCAAATGACATCATCTTAGCGATTAGAAAATTAGACAATGCTGGTCAACTCCCCAATTTTGTGATTGCTGCCCATGACTTAGGACGGATACCGCGGGCACATCCTGAAGAGCTGAACAACGTTTCGCTGGTTGATCGACTGGCGAAACTCGAACACAGGTTGTCTGAAATTCACAAAGTTGTGAACAAGAACTCAATTGAGATACTCGACATTATGAACAAAGCAGGCGACGACGAAAATGGTACAATGCGAGAGAGTGGGCACGCTGTGGAGATGCAGGGTGCAGCGTCATTGAAAACCAGTATCAATTCGTCATGTCCAGCGGATGTATCTAAACCTCCATCTTACCATGCCCCATCCATGAACACCAGAGAGTTGCCTAGTGATAAGAAGGTCTGCGACAACAAAGTTCAAGCACTAGAAATGCCGTTTCGGTCAATCTATGACCTTGACGCTACTAGGATCCCTCAAAGGGGTCGGGGCCGTGGGAGAGGTGGCCTCCGTGGAGGTGGGCGTGGCGCTTCGAAGCTTCATCGAGAGCTAATCTGGTAGTTCCCAGAGAAGTTAGTCGACTTAGGGAGAGCACAAACTCTTTGGCTAGCAAGGAGAGTGATGACACTGGTGACGAGTCAGACGGATTCACTTTACCGAGCAACATGGTTAAAAAGGCGCGAAGGAAGGAAAACAGGCGTAGAAAAGCCATCGAGGGGAAATGTAAGGAGGTGATAATTGGTGTCAATGGCGCTCCTGAACCGTCGCGTGACGTATTCGTATACCGTCTGGACAATAGCACGTCCACGGAAGCACTTGCGCAACTCATTAAGAGAAAAGGCATGCAGGTGAGAGGCCTAAAATGTGTATCTCATGAGAACGCTGCGTGTAAATCCTTTAAGCTAACTGTCCCGCGCTCGGAACTGAACACAGCGCTTGATGAATCCATTTGGCCATGCGGAGTTTGTGTCAGACAATATTTCTCTCCACGTACTACTCGAAGGGAGGACTTAACTAATGTCATAGCATGATTTTAGTAAGGTTAATATTACTACTGACTCTGTTGGCGATGATAAGTCCTATCGCGCATAACGGTGACACATGTACTAGTATCGTTCCTCTCTCCCTTACGACGTACAACTCCCAGGGACTTGGAGCTGGGAGAGTAGAATATATCTCTAAACTCTTAGACAAGTCAAATTTCGTTCTTGTGCAAGAACACTGGGTTCATGAAAATGTAATTAACGAAGTTTTTACAAACAGCTTTCCAGGTTGTATACATGCGGTATCAGGAATGGTACCTGGAGTATTACTGAAGGGCAGGCCCTTCGGTGGTGTTGCCATCGTATGGCGTAATAGTGTACGGCAAGCAGTCAACCCTATAACTGTTAAATCCAGGCGTTTTTGTGCTGTTCTTGTTAGAGTTGTTAATATGAATATTCTCATTTGTAATGTCTATATGCCAGGAGATGACAATGCTCACGAATATCGAGAAACCTTGCAGGAGATAAATGCTCTCTTCGAGTCTCAAGGCGTTGACAAAATTATACTCGGGGGCGATTTCAATGTAGATTGGCTAAGAGCTCACCTCAACTCCACACAACAGCTTGAGTTATTTCTTCGGTCAGAGTCTCTGAGAACCATAACGGACTTTGGTGTATTAGATTATACTTTTGAAAGTAAGATAAACAACAGTCGATCTGTGATTGATCACTTTTTTGTCACTGATAACCTCCTCAATGAAGTCTCTGATCTTAGGGTAACTCATGATGTCGACAATTTTTCAGATCACTCGCCCGTATCGGTGCAGTTTGATATACCTATAGAACACGTCTGGTGTGAAGAATCATGTGATCAGTATGTCAGCAATAGGCCTGATTTGGGCGAACTGAGTGATGAGCATATTGCGCGGTATAAGCTGAGACTTGACAGGGAGTTGAATGACGTTGATTGTAACATAGGTAACCGCTGTGAAATTGAGTCGCTGCACGACAAAATCATTGGTGCTTGCATAGCCGCGGCGGACGAATGCTTTCCCAAAAAGGGAATTCATTCGCCCAAAGCTGAGAGTAGTAAACCATTACCTGGTTGGAATGATAATATCAGAGAACTTAGAGAAAGAGCGATGTTATGGCATAATATCTGGAAAGCCGGGGGGTCACAAAGGCAAGGAGTGGTGTTTGAAATAAGAAAAACTACAAGGTCACGATATCACCACGCTGTAAAAATGGCAAAAAAGAAAAACAAGATTGGGGAAAGTAACAGAATTGCGATGTCATATATAGAAAAAAAAAAAAAAAAAGATTTTTGGAAATTAAAGCCCCGCTGTATTGAATTTTACGATATTTTCAAAATGTTGGGAGAATGCAAACAGAGGTTTCATAGCCTCGTGAAGGTCACCAAAATGCTTGCCTGATAGGTATTTCAGAGAATCAAGGCCTAGTTTTCAGCACACATTGAAAAAAACTGCAGGGAGGGCTCTAATGTATTCAGACAGAGCGTAGTACATTTTACACTACGCTGACGTCGTGACGTCGTGCACTGACGTCAAGAATCGCGGCGATGATTTGCGTTTTTCAAATTCAATACAGTGGGGCTTTAATCAACCAAGGTAAAAGGAAGAACAGGACCTTTGTAACTAGAATTGATGATGCCCTGGACGATAGAGCCATTGCAGATCGATTTGCCGACAAATATGAAGCTTTATATTCGTCAGTCGGTTATGATGAAGATCAGATGAGGAGAATAATTAGTGGTTTAGATAAAGACATTGAACATTATTGTAAGAAAAATAAATGCAGTTGTAGTCAGCATTCCATTACAGCCAAGGAAGTGCGGACTGCTATTGGTAAACTGAATAAAGGTAAACATGGTGGGGAACATACACTTTACAGTGACCATCTCATACACGGCACTGAGGTACTCGATAGCAAGCTTGCTACCCTGTTCACTCTTATGTTAACACACTCTTACATACCAGAATCATTCAAGAGGGCCATCATCATACCCATTCCTAAGAATAGACGGAAATCTCTAAATGACTCTGACAACTACCGAGGGATTGCATTGAGCAGTATTTTATGTAAAGTCCTTGATCACATCCTAATGGGAAAAGACCATGAGTTATTTACATNCTTGATCACATCCTAATGGGAAAAGACCATGAGTTATTTACATCATCTGATCTTCAATTCGGGTTTAAGAAGAAATCCTCGACCACTCAATGTACGTGTGTCCTGAAAGAAGCGCTAGAGTACTATTTAGCTCGTGATACCAATGTGTACGTGACTCTGTTGGATGCCAGCCGCGCATTTGATGGAGTGGAATACACTAAACTTTTCTCTCTTCTGATAAAGAAAAAGTGCTGCCCCCTCATTGCAAAATTTCTGGCAACTTTATACACTTGTCAATATGTGCAAATTGAATGGCATAAGGTACGTAGTAGGATTGTTAATGTCAGGAATGGAATCAAACAGGGTGGAGTTATGTCACCAATTCTCTTCTGTATCTACTCCGATGAGTTGTTGCAACGTTTAAAGAGGTCAGGGTTTGGATGTTATGTTGGTCAAGTATTTCTCGGGGCTCTTGCTTACGCCGATGATGTTGTGCTTCTTTGTCCATCTCGGTATGGTCTTAATAAGATGCTTAAGATTTGTGACGATTTCTCCGAAGAGTACAGACTCCTATTCAATGTAACAAAGACGCACTTCCTCGTTTTTAGCTCAGATACTATAGATACTTTCATTCAATGACGTAATCAACGTATTGAGGTTGAGGACCGGGCCCACCACCTAGGGCATATTATTGGCCCGAACGTCGAACAGGTGCTCATTGATGAGACGATTTCTAACATGTATGCTAAGACAAATGCGTTGGTTAGTACTTTTGGTCACTGTGATTTCGAGGTGAAGTACAGGCTATTCAAAACGTATGTCATGAGTTTATATGGGTGCGTTCTATGGGATTTCTCCAGTAGACACTTTAATCGGATAATAATAGCATGGAAAAAATGTATTAGGAAATTATTCAACATGCCTTACAGAACGCGATCTGCGCTACTACCGATGATCTTCGGTGATACTGCCCCTGAAAATCAGCTCTTTTCTAGATTTCTGAAATTTTTGAATAGCTCACTTAAGTCTGAAAATGAGGTTGTTAGAACCTGTGCGAATTTGATTATGAATGGCAGCAGATCAAGTGTAGGGAAAAACATCAATGTACTTTGTGAAAGGCTTAGGAGTGACAGGTACAGTCTTGAGGATAGCTCTGCAGCGAGGCAGCTTCGTAACGTCAGTACGAATGACACGGCAGAGGTTCTCGAAGATCTGATCTTAATGAGGGACACGAGGGATTATAACATTTTCGACAGAAATGAATAGGAGCTGTCAGCGACTTTTACGCTAGGAGGCGCCACCCGTCTTAGCGGACCTGGGGAGAACCGGAAGTGCCGTTTGCTAATGAGAAACNGCACGTGTATATTGTTGTTGTTATAGGCGACCCAGGTCCGCTAGCGCTCAGTGCCATCTATTGGCGAATGCCGCGGCTGACAACTCCTATTGATTGAGTGGATAAACTGTCTGGCTGTGCAGTAAGGGCCGTTATATATATAATATTTTTTCACTGTCTGTACTACACTCACCACTCTGTACATAACACATTCTGCACTTTTTATTTTTATTTTTGATTGTACATTAGTACGAATAAAGAATTAATAATAATTTTCTTTCAGCTAAATCAGTTTCTCCTTAATTACATCCACTCCCTTAATTAGGTCCAGCAACCATCCTTGGTGCTTGGACACTATTCTTTCCTTAATTGCTTACTCATCCTGTCTACACAGTTTTGTTCCACCTTCGGGTTTCAGCTCAGTCTTTTCTAGAGTTTCAGATTGTAAAGTTCCACTTGAGAAAGACCCCGGTTGGGGTCGAAAATTCGTGTATTCTGGAGATTGACTTTTTGCTTACTATATATCCTTTTGTTCGGTGCTCTCTTCGTACCATCGAAAAGTGGATTTGGCGTTCGCGTTGGCGTTTCGGGGGCTTTGCGAAAACTCTATATTGTTCACATTTTGTGAAACCCTCAAAAAGGGGCCTAAATATTTCCAAACAACAAAGATGACCTATTCTATAGATGAATGTTTAGAGGATAAGTACATTGCAACATTAGCCAAAATCCCCCACACGACAACTTTACGTATAAGGACAGAAGAAATTTCGCGTTCTTTCGTGTCCGGACTTTTTAGAGTGTTCCATCAGAATNTACCCGTGGCGGTAGTATGGAGGAGTGCGTTTGGGGGGGGGGGGTAATTATTGGGGTGACACTTGACACGTGTTTTGCAGGCTACGTAGGCCTTCGTTACGAAGTATGGCGAACATCTTGTAAACACCTTTATTTGCACCCTCATTGCCGCTAGGCGCTACGCACCATGGATGCCGCATGTTGCCATGATGATATTTGATACGCCTAGCCTAATTATACATGATTGACATGCATTCCCATGCCAAATAAACGCAAAGTCATGTAATACACTATGAAAAAAGAGAAAGGTAAAAGAAAAAAAACAAAATACTAATAAATGAAGGCGAAGAAAATTTACACGCCCCTTATCCAACCCGAGACCTTCTGCTGTATGGGCAGGCTGCTTTGCCACTCCGCCATGGTGACTGTGCACTGGACGGCGCGCTAATATGCATGAATGTATAGTTTGGATATGTCAGGCGGCGCTGGAAAATTTCCTGTGTTCAAATTTCGGCAAAACAGGCGAATCGTTAACCTCCCCCAACGTCAATATAGATAATTATCAAAATAACAGACACTTTTTGTATCAAAGGCTGAAGAAAACACTGCGATTGTATAATAAAGTACCGATACATTACGAACTATATCGCGCATGAATATTAATATGTGAACAGTCTCACTGGTCTTACTGGTATTTATCGTAGTTTCTCCAATTGCCGCTAGGCGCTACGCTGTTGGGCGGATGTGGAACTCTCCTGTCTTTCGATTATGGAACGAAAAGGCGTTTTTTACAGAAAACGGGGGAAAACATCGAAAAAGAATCCCTCGTCGACTTATGGCACATTATTACACACAGGGCAGCGGTCACGGGACATTTGAAAGCCAAACTTAGGAGGAGAACGATCACAAACATTAGGCCCCTACCTCCCGTACGTCAATTATAGTATAGATTACAATAACTCACCGTACATTCCTGCATGTTACAAAATCACAATTAGTAAAACCTCCATAGCCCTAAAATATTCTATGCCCCTAACATGCCTAATGACGTCAATTATGGGTTCGCAGAGAATGAAAAATTTGATTTGTGTGACTATCAATGCTACAGGAAGATGATTTATATTAGGCCTATCACTGTTTTTAGGTTCAAAAATGTTCTCGATACTTCACCGGGACAATCCTTCGTTAGCAGAATTGATTTACTATAGGCCTACATGTACTCTGAGTGAAAAGGATCATTCTGAATGTCACTTCATCCATCCCAGATCCGCATAAATTCATTCCAATACATGTATTTCATGACGCTTAGCAGCCCGAATTGGGGACATATTCACATAAAATATATATGTGCATAATAATATGACTGCATGCGCATTAGTATAAATATAACCGGTACATAGATGACATAGTTCGAGTATTACATATACAAGTAAATACATAAGATATATTAAGAATAGAACGAAGCGGGTACGTAGTGGAAGCTTGGGAGAGTTGGGACACCCTCAATTTCATGAAGCTGGAGGTAATTGAGGACACGTACTGCCATTTATATTCAACAACAGGAACTACCTGTTTTATTGATATGAGGGACTTTGAAAAGTTAGGTGCTTGTACATACAAAGTTTTGGCCAGAAATGCATTTTTCAGCCAAAAAAGTAAAAATAAATAAATCGAAGGTCAGAATTTTTATATCTCCTATACAGTTCAATGACCACTGCTCATAGACACACTAGTCTGGATGCTAAACCCCGAAAAGGGGCGTAACCCCTTTTTCTCTGATAACAGCAGTGTTTTGATATTTTCTGAATATTTGGGGGTAGGCGAATCAAAATCCGCCGGGTGCCACCGCGTCACCCTTTAGCGTTTTGAGAAAATCCCGTTTCAAGTTCAGGACACTGACTTGATCATTGAACCCAAGAACTGAGCTTTGTACAGGATAATGGGACCTGATGTACAGCTAACTTTTGAACGGTTGGATTTACACCACATAAATGTATTACCAACAGATAGAAACATGGTGCCTCAGAAGCAGATAAGCATGTCCTTAATTGTTTTCAGTAGTTATGTGATAAGAAATGACGTTTTTTATGTAAATTGACACAAAATGGGTCAAAATACATAAAAACGCCGTTTTCAATTACGTAACTAGTTAAAAACTACAAAATACTTGCTTATTTGGTTATGAGGTACCATGTTTCTATCTGTTGATAATACATTTATGGGGTATCTCACCGTTCAAAGGTTAGCTGTACATCGGGTCCCATTCTCCTGTACAAAGCTCAGTTCTTGGGTTCAATGATCAAGTCAGTGTCCTGAACTTCAAACGGGATTTTCTCAAAACGCTAAAGGGTGACGTGGTGGCACCCGGCGGATTCTGATTCGCCTACCCCCAAAGGTCACGAAAACATCAAAATGTTACTGTTATCAGATTTGAAGGGGTTAGCGGGTTTGTGTCTAGACAAAAGACTATACCTGAATGTAGCTGAAACAGTCCTCTCCCTATTAAGCCTAAGAAATAAAGTAGGTGGCCACGCCCTGTTCTGGGAACTTGGCCAAAATTAAACAAGGTGGGTTGTGGGAGAGTTGGGACAGCGGATTTGGAAGGGTGGGCCACTGCCAAAACTTAAGATTTGTTTTAAGGTTGCGATCTTTACATGTTTTTTGACTGAAATAGTTGTTATCCCGTTGAATTATATTCCCAGTGTATGTAATTATTTTCCGATACCGAAATCAGGTGAAAGTAGTACTGTAACTGGAAAGAACTCTTGGAAACCGGTGTTGGCCAAGATTTTGAGCCAGTACTACTATCTGGTTTTAGTAGGGGAAATCCATTCCAATTCAATGGAACGAATTTTCGACCCCAACCGGGGTCTTTTTCAAGTGGAACTTTACAATCTGAAACTCTAGAAAAGACTGAGCTGAAACCCAAATGTAGAACTAACACCTGTGTTAGCCCACCTGTGACCCTTGCTCAGGGAAAGGACCAAAGAGGGGTCGGAAATGTCAACTCTGCATCTCCTTGCCCTCCCAGTCCCACATCACTAGTTCCTCCACGGGAAGGTCCCACCAACTCCGCCTGAGGGGTCCCGCTGATTGTGACAGCAAAAATGTGGTCTACTGCATCACCTGTACCAGATGCACCACCATCAATCAGTACGTCGGACAGACAACAAGTTTCCGTAAAAGGGTGAACATTCCAACCACAAGTCCAACATCAGATTAGGGAAAGAGGATGATCGTGACTGTTCGATACTCTATGCCCACTTCAAGTTGCCAGGACATTCTGTCAAGGACCTGATGTTCACCATCCTCGAGACATGTCCAGATGAGACGACTCTCCTTCAGACAGAGTCGAAATGGATGTGGACCCTTAAAACCATCACCCCCTCAGGTCTTAACACAAGATGCTGAGGTTCTGAGACCCCATATCCCTTTCACCATCTTTATTGTCAGGGTAGTTTGGCATTCGGTTCTTTGTACTCTCTCCCCCTGGTAGGCCTATTTCTATTTTAGGTTTTTCCAGTTGTGGTGGGCACGTGGCTCCCCTTCTGGTCTAGGCCTTGTCCCCCCCCCCTTTGTTCTATTCCTCCTCGCCCTATTCTTCTCATTGCTCAGTGATTTGCATTATCCATTCTGGTTTTTTCCTTCTTGTACAAATCTGGACACGTTGACTTCCTTTATATTCTCTTACTTTGTGTTGACTTTTGTGCATCTTTTCTCTTTGTGCTTGTTATGTATTACACATGTCATATTTATTAAACCCTTTTCTTTCAGCTAAATCAGTTTCTCCTTAATTACATCCACTCTCTTTATTAGGTCCAGCAACCATCCGTGGGGCTTGGACACTATTCTTTCCTTAATTGCTTACTCATCCTGTTTTCACAGGTGTTAGTTCTACATTATTCGGGTTTCAGCTCAGTCTTTTCTAGAGTTTCAGATTGTAAAGTTCCACTTGAAAAAGACCCCGGTTGGGGTCGAAAATTCGTGAATTCTGGAGATTGACTTTTTGCTTATTATCATTTTGTGTGTCAATTTTGTGCTATTCTGTATCTTCAATTCAATGGAACAATAGCCTTTATGTGGCCAAACTCGATCAGCTCCTGGTGCTGTGCCCTGGGCCGAATTGACGCCCCAATGGAAAATGATTCCCCCTCCTAAACCGTTGCATAAATAGAAAGTTTGATGCCACGCTTAGGAAGCTTAGATCCAATAGTATCAGGTTCACCCCCAAGGAATTCTATCACAGGCTCCAAATGAGCTCAATGCATCTTAATGTAAAAAGTGGCCCAACTCTCCCAAGCTTCCCCTACTTGTGACCAAGTCTGGGGAAAACCAATCACAAATTTCCAGGCAAAGGCCCTTGACTAATATTTTCATCAACTCATTGCTGAAGAATAGTCTCTCTTTGTTACTGTTACAGCTGAATTGATTTCAGCCTTTGTAGAGTAACCATTGCAGCTGTAACCATTAACCATTTCCGTCTGGGAGACTTATGCCTGGTTTCCCCAGATCGGGTCACTTAATACAAAATATATACAGTGTATGTATATTGAGACAAATGAACATACCGTTAAATACAAATTTGCTTCTTCGGCAGGACCGAAACTTTTCATGGCATTAAGTCAGCTACATCTGCATATTGTGCGGGCAAATCAAAAGCCATTTGCATCATGCACAGACATGTTGCTATTTGCTGGGTAACATCATAAAGGAATCAACCATAAAGGTTTAACTGCGAACGATGAGCTTACTGAGGGATACACTTCCTGTGTTGCCACCAGATGTCTCTCACTG
>NMRB01001252.1:2063-12767 GCA_002633025.1 Notospermus geniculatus
GAATTTACCATCCCCGATAGGTTTAATCAGGGATCCTGTCCCAGTTATGCAATACTTCTCAAGGTCAGAGGTCAAGGTCACAGCCAACCATCACAAATAACATGAGACAGAACCTGGTGATGGTGGAAGCCTAAAACCTTCATCTACACCTAGGTTATCAAGGATGAGCTTTCAGATTACACAATGACCTTGAAGGTCAGAGGTCAAGGTCAAGGTCAAACAGTTCTAAAGTGCAAATCTACTCAGAATTTCAGGGGAAAACTAATTAGAAGCCTGCATTAACCATCCCCTATTTGATTAATCAAGGATCCCTGTTCCAGTTACGCAATACTTCTCAAGGTCAGAGGTCAAGGTCACAGATAACTATCTCTAGAGTAGTAAACTTATCATCGGAAACCATAGACATCGCTCCGATGTCCTTTTCTTGTTTCTACGGTTTTCATTCCCCGGGGCTCACAGGGGCAATAGATAGTTTTCGCGAAGCCCCCGAAACGCCAACGCGAACGTCTGTCCTTTTGTTCGGTGTTCTCTTCGTGGCATCGAACAATGGGTTTGGCGTTCGCGTTGGTTTTGGGGGCTTTGCGAAAACTCACTATTCTCTCTGTTTTTACTCGCCGTACGGGCCCCGGAGTTGATATGTAACCCTAATAAGAGCTGTCGATCAAATTAGGCCGCGCCTCCGGCCAAATGGTGTCACGCTGATCATGCACGGCGGTGATCTCATCAGACGACACAAGTCAACCCTGCTTGAATCAAAACCATGCGACTCGACCATGTCACTCGACTATAAATACATTTTCATACAATAGCCACAGTGGGCCTTAACGGTAAGAAAGTGCAAAAAAGTAAAGGTGATAAAACCTGTATAAAAATAGGCGTCACCCAATACCGACCGGTTTCTATTTTTACCAGCAAACTTTGGACAAACATTACATAACAACTACATACTGAGTGACCCCATAGTCGAAATTGAGACAGGACAAAAGCAGGGTTGGACAAACACTATGAAATTGACAAGTACATGTACTGTGTCATTCGGGCGGTTCGCTTTACCACTCGTACGAATGAGCCAAGCAATGAACACACCAACCTGGTGTGCAGGTTCATTGTATCCAATCAATACCATTAAGAATGATAGGCATTGACCGTCTCAGGCGATCGAGGTTGAATGCTTACGAAACAAATGCGGTAAAACACGTGACCTAACGTACAGAGGGGCACGGTATAAATTCGGGGAGTCTACACAGGTAGAATCATTCCTGCCCATGCCGAGGATCGCTGGTGACGAAAATGAAGCTTCTCATCCTGGCTGCCTTGTTCTGTGCGTCTCAGGCACTCTCTGTCTCCGACGAATGGTATTTTCCCTATTCTCTCCACGATGATAGCCATGACACAGCGGGCGGAAGGACATCCATGGATCTGGTTGAACTCGCTGAGAAGCTGAAGCTACACAAACTGATGACGTTCCTTAAGTTTGCTGATCTGACCGATACCATCAAATCTGGAGGTAACTTCTGGCGTTTTATTCCATATCTTTTTTAGACGTGCACCCATACGCCCAGTGGCATGCTCGGGTTTATCAAGGAGCAAAACCTTCCTAGCTGTGCTTCTCATCTCGCGGAGAAGGCTTTCTTGGCGTTTTAGGTCTCCTGGTTGGGTATCTGAGGTTGTCCATTTCCAGGTCCATTCACGATTTTCGCCCCCTCCGACGAGGCCTTCGACCATATGTTTACATGCCCGTACCTGAGGAAGGAACTGTTTAAGAACAAGAAGCGAGTCGCTGAACTTCTAACCTACCACGTCGTTGCCGGCGAGGTCTTGTCCACTCGGCTATCCAACGAACTCCTTGCCCCGAGTCTGCTGAAGGTGGATGGAAAGGCTGTTAACATTCGGGTGAACGTCTACAAGAACGGAAAGGTAAATGTGTTTAGCCTACTGGCAATCTGTCATCTTGCCCAGACAAGTGTTGCAATTACTCTCTGCCCTCCTCGGCCCACATGGAGCTTTGTCCAAGGGTGAAGCGACTGAAGCCTTGATATGTCGGGTCTGTTGGCCCAGCGCTCTCGGAAGTAACGTCGAAGAGCAGTTTCAGACGTCTGCTCCTGACCAATGAATCCCACGCTCATTCCAGTCGTTCCGTCTTTTTTTCTCCTAGGTGGTTACGGCTACCGGAGGTCGGATTGTCAAGGTGGACCAGAAGGCTTCCAATGGCATCATCCACATCATTGACAGGGTCATGTACCCAATCCCCATTGCTGATATGGTCACGATCCTTACCAAGTACGAGAAGGTTGGAGGAACCCTGGCTACTGCTGTCAAGACTGCCGGACTTGTAAACACGCTCCATGGTATGCAACTGTCACTGAGCTCTGCAGAGTTAGCAAATTGTATGAAGGATAGATTGGCTACAACTCGTAAACGTCGTCCGTCTGCCCTTACTCGGCATTCCAGTGTCAACAAGGAATTGTAGTTCTAGCTAGGATAGGCTGTCGGTACTATTTCAATCTGTAGCCTACTTGTTTCAGGTGCTGGCCCGTTCACCCTGTTTGCTCCATCAAACAAAGCGTTTGAGAGACTGCCGAAGGGAACTCTCGACAACCTGCTCAAGAACAAGACGGCACTCACTGGTAGGTAATGGGTAATTGTCAGAACTTTCTCAAACCGAATTGAGAAATTAAAGGACAGCAGCACAACGCCCGGAATGTCCTAATAACCATGGTATGTAGGCCTACTGTCGCAGAGCTCTGCAGAGACAAACTTGACAAACGTTGTTTGAATGATTTGTTTGCTTTAGGGGGCATTGCTTCCCACCTGCTACTCGTAAACGGCTTTTCAGTGGTGTCTGCAAGGAAGAAATTGTACTTCCTATAGTTTGGATAAGTTGTGCCGAAATTGTCAATGAAAGTTCAGCATCTTTTTTCAGGTGCTGGCCCGTTCACCCTCTTTGCTCCATCAAACAAAGCGTTTGAGAGACTGCCGAAGGGAACTCTCGACAACCTGCTCAAGAACAAGACGGCCCTCGCTGGTAGGTATGGGCAACTGGGAGAACAACCTTCTCCAACCTATCACGGAAATTCAACGACAGCATGTTGCCCGGAATCAGGATCTAGTCTTCCGAATCTACATGTAGTACATGTATGTGACCATTCCGACAACAGACTGGAATGCCCTAGGCTCGCACTTCCTGGAGTATTCGCCAACCTGTCCTTCTATAATTTCAGATATCCTGAAGTACCACATCGTCTCTGGCACCTTCTACAGCCCAGGTTTGAGCACAGGGTTCGTGAAGACCGTTGAAGGCAAAGACGTCCGAATTAGAATTTGCCCTTGGACTGGTAAGTCTAGTGGTGATTTTCTCATTGACTGGTGTCGACAGTGTTTCTGTTGGTGTGTCCCCTATTGTCAAGTCGCTGATTAATCCGTCGGCAATAGGCAATACTCGGATGGGAACACTGGCAGGTATTACACCGGGGCGCAGATGACCGTCTCGGTGGTTGCCGGAGGAACACGCCCGGGAATTGCACGCGGCAGGAGGCCGCGGTTTTCAATGACTCCGGCCCGTTTCTCCGGAGGCCTCGACATCATGCCTGTGTTTGCGGTTTGTAGAAGATATTACGTGCCATAGATGTTCTGTACGTGTCGTACATGTTCCATACATGTATTTGCATATCTCGTGTCCAAATACTTTACATTCGTTTTTCTAAGACCAGTACATTATATCCTTATGCACCTCCCTCTGCTTTAATATGAATGAGGTCATAGGGCCTACTTTTAGTCCATTCAGGCTGATTGGTTCACACTCTCCATTGACCTGCTCTTGGAACTGTGTGCTCAAAATAATGGTCAAAATAGAAAAGCCACAAGCCACGCCCCGTAGGCCTATACTTTAATACAAGTTCTAAAGTCACCCCACCATGCGTGATCAATAAATTGAACAAAGATGAATCAGTTCAGTCTAACTCAGTGTAACAGACATGGTGACCTTCTCTGCATCGGTGCACACAAGGACACAATACCCTGCCAATTGGTCAACCGTATTCAACTGAAGGTAATGAGGGGTTGGACTTGACGCGAGGCCTGCATATCTGGCACTGGTCTTAGAAAAACGAATGTAAAGTATATGTCCTGTACGTGTCACGCATGTTCTCTACTTGCATCGTTCTTTTCAGGAAATGTGGTTGTGAACAAGGCCATCGTGTGGGGACCCAATCTCTCGGTCAGTAACGGTGTTATCCATCTCATCGACAAGGTCCTCTTTCCGCCTGCTAAAGTGGATACGAACTCGGGCGAGATGAAAGCCATCCAATGGTTAAAGTTGAACCAAGCTACGAAAACGAACCAGTTTGATCAGCTGTAAAATGTGGGAAGGAATAGTCTAGACTTTATTCAGGAATCATTCTATACTTTGTTCAGGACAGTATCGGGACAATCCTATACTTTAGACAACCTCGGAACAATCTTGGCGGACTCCAAGCTCGTCGTGTATTCTAGAATTTAGTAATTGGTCTTGAGCCCTCGCAGTCCGAATACGAACCTTCGAGTAATCCCCAACAAATCCCTAACAATGAGTACCGTAGTACGGTAAACTAATTCAAAGAATATCCAGTCATATCTGTAATCCATTTACCCTGCAATGGAACCTAACCACAAACCACAAATGGGCCAGTTACGTGTGCATGATTGCATGATTATTTTGAATCAGATTCAAAGTGACCTGAACCAACTACTTTTAGAAGTCGGTCATGCACACAAACCAATTTGTGGTTTGTGGTTAGGTTCCATTGCAAGGTAAAGGAGTCCAAAAATGACTGGACATTCTGAAAAGCACTATAATTGAACTATACGTACGTCATCAAAGTTCTGATTGACACTTACTGGCTTTCTTGGACTGCATAATGTGTGGACACTATTAATTGCAATACATGTAGCCTATTAGGCCTATACATTCATGTAACAATCGGCGGGCACCAGCTTCCACAAGTTGGAATTTCCCAAATCTAAAAATGTGCTGTAACCTAATGTGCCGTTATATGATCCTGAAATAAAGTTTGTAAAAGTTCAACATGACTTTCTAGTACGGAATTAATTGATAATTAGTGGCCAGTGGGCCTCTGGCCTGGCCATAAGCCCCTCCCGAGCTTGAGGCTTCCACATGAACTGCGGCATCGGCCCATGTCACGGGAAGCTTCAATCTCGCCAATGGTTGTCTATTCATCATGAGCGGAGAGATTTTCATTTTGCGACCTGATCGCCATCGTGATGCAGACTGTTCCATCGCGGCCGAGTCCTCGCGCGGACTTGCCAACATGAGCGGCAAAGTAAAGCTAGGAATCCACCATTGATTTTCAAGCTGATTTTGCGTTGCGACTTGCTTTGCAACTGGGTTGCGTTTTGCAACTGAGCACTCGATCGCCGTAGTGGACTCGCCAGACGTGATTTCCACCAATGGCGAAGATGTGGTCAATTTCAGCCGGCAATCGGTCGGCGACAGGTGTGATAATAGGGAGGTTTCGGAAGCGCCCGGTTAGGCCATACGACGACGATTATCTATTGTTTGGGTATACCCACACAATAAACGTCGTCGTAGGGCCTAACCGGGCGCTTCCGAAACCTCCCTTATGTCCCCACCCGCCTGATGTCCCCTGCATGGTTTGTCACAGGATAAGGGTCTTGGTCTCTCTAGATTCCAATTAAATTGTGCCGTAAATGTATTGTTGGGGGACATCGCATATCGGACATTATATTCTACTACACCGCTATCGGTTCCTTGCGATCGTATTCAATCGCAGGTACATGTAGCAGGTTGCAAAGCAAGTCGCAACGCAGAAAATCGGCAGTGGATTCCTAGCTTATGATAATGACAATGATGCCACCCGACAAGTACAGGGCACATGGACTTATAAAGGCATGCATTGCGGGGTGGTGGGTGTTTCCGATGTCCAAATAGCACCCCAGGACCGAACCCGTGTGACATACCCCGAAATAAACATGATATAGGCCAATATAAACATCGGGGGACGGGGATCCAAAATTTGGATTTTGATGCATACGAAAATGGATGTACCATAAATGAAAACGACCAGAATTCACTTATTGATGAACTACGGTATGTTTATTTCTGAATAATTTATGTGACAAGCTGTATGCACAGGTCAGCTGGGGAATTTAGCGACCGTCCAACGCAAGGCTAGTACAGTGGAATGTCATAATCAACTATTAGTGTACATGACACAGGGAAACTAGGCCCGTGGAATGAAGCCATGGTATCATCAGGTGTGTTGTCGGCATAACCACAGCATTGGCATCGACACTGACACCACCTACGAACCTTGTACATCGACTTATCTGCCACCAGGTTTGAGCAGACAATACATGTAGGAATTTTCTTTAGAAGTTTTTGATGTAAAAGCATTTGAGTCAAATTGAAAAAAAATTGAAGAAACATTCTTCAGATGGTTGAAAAGAACAATCTTTCTTCAAATATTTTTCAGTTAACACCACAGGATGTGAGAAAACTTTGACAGAAAGTACCGTCTGCTGGACTCCCGGGGTAGTTGAGTTATGATGTCCAGTGAGACCCAAGTGTCTGAACTTTGATATGTTATTTTTTAACCGTGTTTTTGTTTTTTAACCGTGTTTTTTAACCAGATTTTGATAAAGCAATTTCATTTTCAATTTCACTTATAGCAACTCATTTTAAAACAATGAGCATTTTCGGAAATAAACTGCTGAAGTATGATTATAATACATCGTGGATATTAGTGAGTATTTTCTAGTTACCATTACTTGTTGCACATTAATTTCCACTTACAGTTGTCGCCCAACAAAAACTACAAAAGGCACTTGACCAAAACTAGTCACAACTCATAGCATTAGCAACTCGTAGCCATGTACAGTATGATTCACCCCAACTTCAACATGGGCACAGTGCCGAGCTTGGAAATGTGCACATGTCAGTGGCAAATAATCCATGTCGCACTTACCGTACCCAATGATGTTAGGGTAACTTGGTTTACTTTCCATGAGCCTATAGCAAATCCAAGGTTGTGCTGAGTCAACTGGTAAATACTGTGGTTTGTGGTTTAATGTCTTTCACCTTAGAAACCCGATTTCTATTTCATATTCGTTTGTGGTTTAATAATTGTGTTCACACAGGCCTGGCACTTTGTCCATGTTGATTTGAAGTTATGGTGAATCATACTTTTACTGTGAAGAAAATATCAAGCTGAACAAACACTTTGCAAAAACAGCACAAAACCCAGATTCACAGCACATTTTGTTTGTCAAAAGATTCGACAACTGTATAGACAATAATGAAACATCAACCCTGAAGTATTCATATTTATAAACACAGACATGTCAGTTACAGGGTGACACAAAATGTAACCATCGTGAATGACGGTGAGGATGATTATTTCCGTCTGGCAGTACATGCATTTCGGCTGCCGCTGATCTCATTGAGCATACATGTACATGTAATCCTATAATGCTGGACAGGATTTCCAAGTCCTCCTTTCAACTCTGGCATTATTACTTCGGTTTTTATCCTTAGGTTTTTTATTTTTGTGAGACTTGCCTCTCTGCAAAAGCGATACGGGTGAGAATCCGTACATATAATAACCAGGTGGCCTACAATATTTCAGGGTAACATTATACCTGTATGGTAATACTAAGTGCCGAGAGAGGGACAAATCATATGCCAGACGGTTAACACATTTTGTTCACCCTGTTTCAATAAGTGAGGATCATAAATGTAGTTGGAACATGATCAGGCAATTCCAACAAAATAACTGATTTTGAATCACGACCTGAGTAACGCATTATTACATATAATTCTCATCAAGAATTAACTGATTATAACTGTTGCCATGTTTTAAAATTTTGCAGATGGCCTTCAAGGGACGTGACCAAGACTGTCTACGCACCACACACAGGGGCGTAGCTAGAGGGGGGCAGGGGGCAAATGCCCCTCAGCGCAAAAAGGGAGAAAACAAATTTTTCCTCTAAAAGGTCACTTCCCCTCTCCAAGCGAAGTTATTGTAGTATCAGATGTGGGGAAAAGGCATGTGAGAGGGTGCAGATTTTAAATTTTTTTCTGGGGAGGGTCCGCATACCCCCCTCTGGCTTCACCCTCCAGTCTCAATAAATTTTGACCCCCTCGACCATAAAAGCTAGCTACGCCCCTGACACAAATAACAAGGAAGTTGAGCATCTGTAGTTGGCACTAGCCACTCAAAATTTACTGGAATTTTTTCGAAGTACATTCATCAGCGAAGCATAAAGATATGAAAAGTGAAGTCAATTCCTCTGAAAAGTGGATTTCATCTTTTTTGAAATTTCATTGTAGTCTGCAGTCCAACACCAACCATAACCTCTAAAGTAATTGACAATCTCTTTACTCCATCTAATTCCACTGCAGAAGGTATTCCTTCATGGCGTCAGAATCTCGCTTCAACTGCTGGGCATTCAGACGGATATTTTCGACAGCTTGTTGGATGGTCCTCTCTGCGGCGGGAGCGGGATGCTTGTCATAGAAGGCCTCCACCTCCAGCGCTCGCTCTTCCGTGACGAAACTCTCTGATGTTGACTGAAACAGAGAAGGGTTGACTGTGTTTTGAACTGGCAATGGGCATGATGGGTGGGGGTGGGGGGTTGCTGCTGGTGTAATACTTAGTGACTGGGGCAATCATGAGCCAAAATTCTTTCACAAGGGGTATATGGCAGAGTGGTTTTTGACATGTAGCTGACTTGCATACCCCAAACTTAACTTCTTAACGTGGCCATTCAATGCCTACAGATGAACAAAATTGAGTGAATTTAAAGAGATTTTGTGTCTACCTTGACAAGGCGGGAGAGGAGGAATCCACCTTTGTATCGGGAGTGGAACTCATCCCATTTCTGCTGCACGTATTTCCAGGCTTTTTCCCGGCCGAGAACGGATCCCGTTACTCCCGCGACGACGAACACGGCATCCTGGGAACGTACTTCATTCTGGAAGAAGATGGCAGGAAAACTTGCTATAGGCCTACCTTCATACAGAAATACTCATGAAAGCAGTGAATGAAATATTCTAGCTGACGAATATTTTACAATTTCACAAATGAAATAAAATATGTGTAAAGCACCATAACAAATTATGGTCGTGTAAAGTGACAGGCAATATACTAGGCACCACAACAAACTATGGTCGTGTAAAGTGACACTCACAGGCAATATAGACACCTCAACAATAAGAAGTCTCTTACCGACATGGCGAAATCAAGAACTCTCTGGATCAAGCTGTCCTGCTTCACTGCTCCTAGCGACCTCATAATGCGGACTTTTTCCTCCTGCATGTCAGTACGGCTGATCAGCTTCATCATCTTCTCGAATACTTCCTCATCACCGTGGGTCAAGACAGTCGTATACACCTACAAATGATGAACATAGTCATGTAAGAATAAAACTGGGCTTACACAGACAAACTATGGGCTGATGGTGTGACAGGCAATACAGATACCTATGGTTGCATAAAGCGACAAGCAATATTATATTGCCTGTTGCTTTACGCAACCATAGTTTGTCGACAAACTATGGTTGCGTGTGTGAGCAAGTCACGAGGAATCGATGTGAAACATCTGTAAATATTGGGATTTTCTGACTCCTCAGAAATATAATCTGGAAGTTGTCTCTGACAGTTAGAAAGTTATCACACAAAAAATCCCTCGTAATTGCAGCTGCTTGCTTTACATCTGATAACCGGATAACTGAAAAGTTTTACTCACCGGTCCCCTGAAATCTGCCGGCAATGTTCCAGACTGGTCAAAATGTTTCTCAAACCGTGCTTTGGCTTCACAGATGCAATCTGGGTCGCCATTTCGACCAAGACGGCCAATGACGAGACTTCGCAGTAGGGCATCAAGGTGACCTAAAACGACCGTAACAAATTAGAAATTAAATCACACATATTGATAACAAACTTGGTACCTTCAACCAAAGGAAAAAAAATTCCACGATGCTCATCCGACACGATCCAGTGGGTGACGTGAATGAAGGACTTTATGGTGCCACTTTTAGTTAAAATTAACAAAACAAATTATACTTCAACTTCTTTACATTTTTCTGACATAATTTACTAATGAGACACTTTCTATTCTTACCTTCATTTGGCTTCGGCTCCCAACCCAACTTGCCACCAATCGGTTTGAACAAATCCTTAATGTACGCCTCGTAATTCTTGTAGTAGTCTGTGTACTGAAGAATCACACTCAGTGATGAGAGGTTGCTGGACAAATCACTCCAAACAGTGTAATTATCTTCATCCTTGTATGCCATGGCTAGCTTCAAGAAGTCAACAGTGGGGGCAACACCAGCTCGTGCCTGAAAATATATGAAGATTAACAATGATATAACAATGATTGAATACTTTATAGGGGATTGTCCAAGCTCTATCCTGATGACATTTTTCAAACAATTTGCATATGTGACCCGTCACCACAAAACGAGTACTAAGTCGCTCTGAAGTTGGCATGTTGAGACCAACATTTTGTCAATTTCAGTAGGCCTAGGCGTATTGTCTGTCTTTTGTAAAATCTGAGTGATTTTATTATGGTTCCCGATCATGAAGATCGGGAACCATATTGTTTTTGGTCATGGTGTCTGTGTGTGTGTGTGTGTATCTGTGTGTGTGTGTGTGTGTCTGTGTGTGTGTGTGTGTGTGTGTGT
>NMRB01001252.1:12874-32183 GCA_002633025.1 Notospermus geniculatus
AGGTCAAGGTCAAACTTGATAATTTGAAATATCTCTGCCTGTGGTAGAGGTACAGGCAGAGGCATGATGTACCTTTGTTACCTAGTACCTTTATTACCTAGTACCTTTTTGCCGAGTACCTTTTTACCTAGTACCTCTATTACCATGATTACCTAGTACATGTACCTTTTTACCGGTACCTTTTTTACCGTACCTTTTTATCTGACCTCTATCAACGTGCCTTGATCTCTATCAATGTACCATTCATGTACCGGTAGACGCACCTGTACTATCGGGAACCATTCGACATTTACAATGTCATCTTGTTACTTCCTTTATCTCTTGGAGTTATTTTGGTTCATCCTGGTTCACATCTTGTGTGGCTTAATACCTGATTTGATGTGACAGGTAACATATGACGTCACCAGGAGCCGCCACCATGTGTGGTGACCATAATGAGTGCCTATGTAACAGCAGCCTTAGAAGGCAGTACCAAACGTAACTCAACTTACCAGTGCAAAGAGGTCATTCTGAAGCCCCAGTCTATCTCTCGGTGGCAACGTCTTGTTCTGGACAGCTGGTAACAATGTATCTAACATCTCGCTGGAATACCGAGTCCTGAAGAAACCGACCGTTCCAGAATTCAGCTTGACCCAATCGCCAGGTTTTACGTTTGGGATGGTGACCTCAGCGGAGTCTTTGTCTAACATGAAGGTGAGGACGGGTTTGTCAGGACTGGAGGCTGTGCAGATACCAGCTGGAACCATCCATTTGTAATCTTTTCCTGGAAAGATAGAAAGAAGACCTGTTTCAACTACATTAGTTTTGAAAGGCTGTTCTGTGGGACTGGCAGCCAAGAGCAAGTAGGACTTGTGAAAAAGACCAACAGGAATTTGTTACATATGTGACCTTCCACAGCAAAACCTAGTCTGAAATTTTTTTACCTGGACACTTTCCATCTGCGCAGAATTTCTCCTGGGAAATGGTAAGGATGCAGTTGTCACCGTCTTGCTTCCTCGACACCTTGAGCACAGGGAATCCCATCTGATTTGTCCATGTTTTCATCACGTCGCTCACTGGTTTGCCACTCGGTCCCTCGAGGGCGTTCCACAGGTCTGGCGTCTGTGCATTCTTGTATTTCCACTTTGTCAAGTATTGGTTCATGCCCTTACGGAAATCCTGGCGAGAAATCAAGAAATTGGAGGTCTCGACTCTCAAATTTCAAACTTAAGGATTTTTATTCCTGCCAGCTGCAGTAAAGTACGATTCACCCTAACTTGAACATGGGCAAAGTGCCAGGCCTGTGCAACAGACAATATAAAGTGAACACAATGATTAAACCACAAACCACAGTATTTACCAGTTGACTGAGCGCAACCTTGGATTTGCTATAGGGTCATGGAAAGTAAACCAAGTTACCCTTACATCATTAGATAACTGCGAAATGGATTATTTACCACTGACTTGCGCACATTTCCAAGCTTGGGACTTTGCCCATGTTGAAGTTAGGGTGAATCATACTTTATTAAAACAGAAAAACATTACTTTTTTTCTGTCAATGTTTCATTACTTGTCCTCTTTTTGCCAAATAAAGCCATGTGAAAACATTGAGTACCGGTATTCAAGATCAGATGTACTAGTACAAGAACACTAACCTGGTCTCCGATGTACTCGTGTAACATTCTGATAACCGAGGCGCCCTTGCTGTACGAAATGGCGTCGAATATTTCATCCACTTCCGACGGATGTCCAACAGGGACCTCGATGGGATGGCTGTTGCGAAGGGCATCTAATTCCATGGCCTTCGTAAAGTCTGATGAGACGAACTGTGTCCAGATGTCGTACTCGGGGAAACAGTGATCGACGCAGAGGTATTCGATCCACGAAGCGAAGCCTTCGTTTAACCAGAGGTGAGTCCACCATTCCTGGAGGGGAAAAGAACTTGTGGTAAGTATTTGCAGGTAAAAAATACGGCCCACTCCAGCAGAACTCGGCACTTGATGCATTAAGGGAAATGGTACCCACCATTGTCACTAAATTTCCAAACCATTGATGAGCGATCTCGTGGCCTACGACGAGCGCCACCCACTGGCGGGTCGAGGAGGAGGAGTTATCAGGGTCGATCAGAAGTGCAGTCTCACGATATGTTACCAAGCCCCAGTTTTCCATGGCTCCTGAAAATGACAATGAAACATAACCTTAGGTTTGCAGGCTATCGGTCAGGAATCCTACGCTCGAGCCAGCATGCCACTGCCCTAGCCATTCATTGTCAGCTATAAAAAGAAATTAAGCTAACAAACCTTCAGAAGACGTGCGTCATATGACTTGCATTTCCTGCCAACCAGAAATGACAACTTTTGCCAGAAACACATAGATGTTCCTACCTGCTGCGAAGTCTGCAAGGGCAATTAGGTCCATTTTTGGCAGAGGATATGCTATCTGGAAGTAGTCTTTGTAAAATGGTAGCGTCTTCACAGCCACCTGAAAATTGAATTAGTCAAAGCGTTAGCTCTCTGATTATTAGACCACTGGTTGATAAAAAAGCTATAATCCCCAGTCGCTTAACGCCGTGACATTTTTCAACCTCACCTCCAGGGCAAATCTCCCCTGCTCCTTCTTTCCCACAGGTGTGTACACCCGCACAAGGACACCGTCGGAATCCTTGTCCTCGATGAAGTCAAACTCGCCAACTACAAACGCCAAGAGATAGGTTGACATGATTGGTGTTTGTTCGTACTGGACGACTTTAAGGTTCGTGTCTCCATCCATGTCTGTTTCTGACTTTACAGGCTGTAAAAGGAAAATCCGTCCATATTAGTTGCATATGGCATTTGCACATGTACAACTATTCATGAATCCTGCATCAAAATATGACTTTGCAGGAATTTTTCTTGCTTTCAATGTCAAATTAGAAAGTACGTACAAGTCGAATTGTAAGTCCATGTGCAGAAATCCTGTTACATTGGTATTCACTGGAAAGCTCTCACTGAGTACTTTCCAATGATTGAATACCTATGGACAGGATTCCTCTAACCATTCAGGAATTTCAACATTTTTAATAAAATATAACAATTGGCAGTGAAAGGGCTGAAACATCATCTTGAGGTCACTGTTGACCAATCCTCACACAGGCCCTGTTGCAGAATAAAACAATATATAAAAGGCCTTAGAAGGAAATGTTCCAAACTTACCATATTTGACAGAGATACCCTGTCCTTAGGAACAACCAGTGTTACATCGAACGTGGCCTTGACTGCAGGTTCATCCCAACACGGGAACGCACGCCTCGCATCTGTGGCTTCGAACTGTGTGACGGCGGCGTAACGTTCCTCGCCTCCCGGTGTTGTGTACTTGCTGCGGTAGAATCCCTTCATCTTATCGTTTAGTTCACCGGTGAAGGTCATAGATATGGTACCATCCCCAGTCTGAAATGAACAACGAATAATGCAAGCGACATACAGACTATGATATATGATGGAAACCAGGATTTTCAACCCAACTACATGTATACAGGAATATCCAAGAGGCGGGAGGTTTGTGACAGATTGAAAAAGTGAAATCTTCGACGAATGCTGACCAGTTCAGCATATCCTCTTGCTCAGGCCTTGTCTTCTGAGGCGAGCAAAAAAGTGCTCGCCTGAGAACAATAGTTTTCTGTTGTTCTCAGGCGAGCACTTCAATAGAGTTTTCTATTGTTCTCAGGCAAGCAGTTTTTTGCTCGCCTCAGAAGACAAGGCCTGCTTGCTTTTTTTTAGTTTCACTCCTTTTGCCAGCAAACTGAGGCCCGTAGTCTAGAACCCTCCTTTACTCTAAGGTCCACTTTAAACTTCTGTATTCAAACAATAGCTAAAGGTAAACCTTAGAGTTAAGGAAGCTTCTAGAATACGACCCTTTGGAAGTTATTAGCTTGCAAGATCTTCTTCTCAAGCTGAAATCGAAATTTCTTGAAAGGGACCAAGGTTTCTATAATATAATTGAAATCAAATTCAGAACTTACAGGGAGCTGGTCTGGGAATGTCAGGGTGAGTTTCTCATCTTCTTCATCATAGGATACTTCTGCAACAGCTATAATGCAAGAAAAAATTACAGTACATGTACTACATGTACTACATGTACTATTTGTGATTGCTCAAAATTGTTGAACATTGAACATTTTAATCAGAGTTCAAGGTCATTGATCCATGCACTTTAAAAAGCTAATTGAAAGTTTTAAAAGTAACCTCTCACCATTTCCAAATTTAGCTTTCGTCACTTTGATGTCAACAGAATTCAGAGTGATGGTCTTGGTTTCTTCCTTCACCTGAACAGAACAACTACAATGGTCAATGACTCAGGAAATATGAGAGAAGTCAACACCTGAGGCCTGGGTTACTAATCGCACAAAGGACCAACAATGCTACAATGGGGTAGACTCAAGAGATACACTGAATAGACAAGTGAAAGGGTCCAACTGCCCTTCCCCCTTCCCAAAGAAACAACTTTCTCTCTCGTCTTTCACTTTCACTTTCTCACTTTACTATGATCTTTTAAGTTTGGGCGTGTGATGACTTATTCCTGAATAAATGCATGTTTACCAAATAGGCCAAGATATTTTGACTTGGGAGCTGTTGGCTCAACCAGGTCTATTATTTACTATCAGCTGAAAGTCTGCTAATGGTAAATAGTAGGCCCAGACAGCCAGAGTGATCCACAATGATCGGAAGAAAAAATTGAATTCACTCAGGCATTCAAATAGAATTCAGACTGTCAAAATTGCCTGAAAGATTGCCTTTCTTTTTTATCACTTCACAACTTTCGTTTTCAACAATAGGCCTACCACAAAGGCCAATTCATTACTTTGACAGCCTGACCCCCTGCCATCTTGGTTTCTATGGAGATTCTTTTAAACAAAACTTGTGCATTTGAACTTTGCTGTTGAAATGGAATTTATCTAATATATGTGGCGGTGAGAGTGCCAGGGTAGGTGAAGACTGAATGTCTTCAGTAAAACTACCATTTGATAATGCATGCTATTTACTAGTTGGCGACAGAAATCGAGTTTTGACTGGATGCTGTTTTGATCGAGCTACAGATAGGCCTAGGTCTAGGCCTAAATCCAGGCCTTTCCTTTTGAGGCACGCTAAAATGTGCATGTGCCTCGCAAACAATAGAAATTCTATTGTTTGCGAGGCACATGCACATTTTAGTGCGCCTCAAAAGGAAAGGCCTGAAATCTCAATCAAACCAAGAGCAAAAGAGGATGTGATGAGCATGAAGGCATCGAAACAATGAGTGGGTCTATTATACACTAGGCCTACTGCAGTCACCACACCAGACTCTGCAACGTGAACTGAAGTTGTCTAAACTCTACACAGTCGAGGGCTTACTGTAAGGCCTCGGCTATCATACATCACTCAGCACTAGCAGCGGCAGCAACTGAAATCCGAAGTGAATGCAAAAACAAAAGTTCAGGTAGGCCTACCGTACCGGTGCGGTAGGCCCTACCGGTAGGACTACACTTCACAGTCAATAGCCTACACTCACATTGACAGAAATCTCCTGCGATCCCTCAAAGGTGAACGCTGCAAGATCAGGCTGTAACCTCAGGGCATAGTTCTTAGGAACCACACAGCAAGGCAGTCGATCAAACGGCTTGGGTTGTTTTTCCGGCATCCTCGACGGTGGTTGGGCTTGGAGTGAAGACAGGTCAAATGACTTGGTGGAACAATATGGCTGAACCCTGACGACAAAACGCTTGCAGAAAGGCGTGAATTGTGGTTTTATTAAGCTAGAAACTGAGGGTACTGATAGACGTATCAATTGACGAAACGAAAAGCTCATTTAATATGACAAAAGTATCTTTTATATTGGTTTATTTGCGTAGAAATCAGCAAATTTTTGAGGGGAGGAAGCCGGCTTTGCAGGATGCAGCGGCACCTATTGGGGAAAAGTAAAACTAGATTAAGTCACAAAAATTACTCTATCTTTAGTGCACCAAGATATAAATCCTAAAATTTTATCGCAGACATTTTAATAATTAAAATTTTAGTGTCCTATTATCAAATTGCTAAGAATTTTGGTGTTTGTTTCATAAAAACAATAAAAAATATGCACCCAATTTAGAAGTTGCTCGAGGCTATGACGGGCACCTGCTACCTCGTCACCAGGCAACTTGCTGGATAATTGCAACAGTGTAAATGCATTGAAAGCACAGTGTTGAACTGCATAATTTGTTTGTTAGCCAGGGACGAGGTTGACATCCTTAAGTCAAGATGGCGGAATAGGGAAAAAAGTCCACCCAAATCCAGTTATTTTCCCCCAAATTTCACCAATTCTGCCGTAGATTTTCATGAACTATTGTGTCAACCAGATTCTAATTACCTGTGGATATAATAGGATTAATTTGGTAAGATATTTTTAGGTTGAAATTCAGAAACATTGCGTTTGAAGTTCAGTGTATATGTCATCCATGCATGATTTGCCATCATTTTTGGATGCATGACTTTGTGTACTGAATGAAGACGAAGTAGCCGATATAGTGTTTACTGTGAGTATGATTGACTCATCTCGTCGTGATATCCACTCCATCATGATCCATGCATTGCATGTCATTGATTATCATCCCAATGCTCTTCCTTCCATTTCCAGTTTATTTGGCCCTCTGACAATATTAATCTTAACTGCTTAATGCATTGTAATTAGCTAGGCTTAGGCCTAGGCCTGTGCGCAAGCCAAGACGAAGGGATTGCCTCATCGCCCCGTCACTAAGTCTGTTTGCAACATCACTACATTCTCTGCTGAACTGAAGTCAAATTTATTTTTCAGCGTTCTACTCTGGCTGTCCATTCTGCAGTTGCAAGGATTGAACAGCTGGGGAAATAGGGCCGATCTAGCTGTCACCAGCTGAACTGCCGATCAGCTATAGATCTGCCGATTTGTGCACCTGCTGATTGCCAGAAATCATCCCATCAAGCTGTGTTTGTTAAGAAAATGCATTTGCGCATGCAAATACGAAAAACCGCACGTAGGTATCCTAACTAACATAGTGCCCACAAGGCGCCGCCACTAGCCAAAAAAAACTGCATTGAAATCAAGTGTTTGACAGATTTTTGCATTTTGAGAGCTAAGAAGCAGCAACTGACAGCTTTTCACCACTTCCCTAACCATTTTAGACAATGCTAGATACAGTCAAGATGAGTTTGCACAGTTAAAACAATTAAAAATGCTAAATATTGACACTTGCCATGACCTGCAGCAGTGAATATATTATGATAATTAGCTTCTGAACTGCAGATCGGTGGGTGGTCGTCCGATTTATCGGTGACAGCTAGATCGGCCCTATTTCCCCAGCTGTTGAAGACGACTGAGTAGGGCCCACCACTGATTGAGTTGCCTAACAAGAATCATCAAGTCTCAATCAAAATCTGTGATAGGCCTATTTGCTAGTACGATTTTGCTTCATATTTTTTCTGTTATTTTCAGCTTACAGTTTATGCATGAACTAATGTTTGATATCATTACTTTTTTTCTGTTCAGGCTGTATCACAATTAACAGATGAATGGACTTAAAATCATTTTGTTCTCCAGACGAATTAGGCTATGAGTCCATCCATTTTGACAGATAGGGTTGTATAGTTTTGAAAGATTGTAAATCGTAGAAATGCAGGAGGCCACTGACTGGTGCATGTCATGATGGTGACAAACTGGTGTATATTTACTATTACACTGAGATTCAAGTCATCATGTGAGAATAATATGATACCTAATGAAATCCAGTGAAATGACATTCTGCACTTTAGAGTTGTATTTTATTCAAACTGATTGCAGACTTATCAGTGTGACCCGATTCAACAGTGATTTGGTTATTCTGATTGATATCATGAGGCAGTCGAAAGATAATGCTGATACAAAAACACCAGTATGTGAAATAAACTGACATAGGATTTTGTCCTGGGTACTGCTGTACTGTAGACACAGCCCCTATGCATAGATACATGTAGATGTATGGTTCTTGCACAAAGTTGTTTGAAAATTCAGCACCAAATGAGCTGCCAATTTAGACCAGTTTAAGGTGATGACTATGACCAGGGATCATGACAAGAGTATGAAGGAAATGGGATTTCTCCCAGACCGGTGTAACATTTGTGAATGTCCCTCATCTCTGAGTGTTCCCCTCATATCTTGTCTGACAGAATTCAGCTGCTAATTGACAATGGGGGACATAGAGAAACGTGCAGATCCATCTGCCAGCGTTTTGCAAAAATAAGGGTAACACTGATATGGAAAGACTGGCAGATCATGTGACACCGGCACTACCATGGATTAACAATTCGGCGTTGTTGAATTTATCAAAGTCTTCCAAAAAATACTCGGAAAATAGAAGGAAATTGTTTTGAGCACCCCCTGATTCATATTCCTTACAAGTACATGCAATGGTGCAGACAGTGAGATCGTATTCATGAGTATTTTTCTTGATTTTTACCTATCAGATACACCAAACAACAGGTAGTGCTCACAACTTTTAAACAGTAAAACCCATTTATCTACCAGTTTATTATTGATCCGTATTGAGTGCTCAAGGAAGTAGGAAACCATCTTTCATTCTGAGTGTTCTAGTATCATGTTTTTCCTTGGACAGGTAACAGGTTATTTCAAGTTTACCAGTATTTCAAGCCACTTTCTACAAATTACACATCCAATCTTCCCCAAACTCCCGATGTGCAGCGGGTTTTATTGCAAAGGTCTTTGCAGGTGTTTTATACAGGGATGAAGTTGATTTCTTTCTGCCGACATGGTGCGGAAAAAGTTGCCTCGTGAAAATTTTGCTCTCTGCTGTTACATGTCTACGTTGCAGTTCAAGGCTCTCTCACAAACCATAAAAATTTTCAACCTTTGAACAAATGTTATAAAAAAATCACTCCTGTGCATTGTATTGTCTTCTCCCATCAGGGCTGAAGCCATAGCATTTTTGGCCCTGGAACATGTAAGTATGGAAGAGGCATCTGAAACTTCTCATGCTCCTTAATAGAGTGGGGTCTTTTACCGGTACTTGCGGGCCTGTTAAAGTTACAAGGTATGATGGTGTGACCAGTTTTCGTGGTACTAGGCCATGTAGGCCTAAGATTTTACCGCCCGATTGCGGCGTTACTCGCTTTGCGTCCGTAATTATTTTGTTATGTATCGAAAATAGAGATATTAATTTACCGTGAAATGTTTATGTCTCGCAGGCGCGCGTGTGAAAAAACGGGAGTACCACGAAAACTGTTCTACCCCGAAAACTGGCCACTCGATCAATACAAGGCACCATGACTTAATACTGTCTCTTGCGACAGTGTGAAGACAGAGTCATGGATGATCAATGAATCCCATATGGCCAAGGTTAGATTCGAACCTGGGACCTGCCGCTTAGCAGACTTGATCACCACTAGTCTCTCTCTGACTGATGTCGTGATTGCTGCTGACCCATTCTGCGGGGCCAGAGCCAAAGCCAAATGCTGTCTCCCTTGACATGCTTGAGATATGCCATACTGAAAACGACAACAACCATAACATACACAAGGGAAATGTGGTGGGAATTACAGTCCTGACATGGCCATGTATTTTTTCATCATCATTGCCTTTGTTATTTGCTAAATTCTGGAAATTGCTATGTTACTGCTATACAAAACCATTTGTGTAAATGTTCATGCATTTTGCCAATACTGCGGCATGCCCAAACACCAATATACAAAATGCACTAATTCGATTAATTTGGCACAGCGGAAAACATTTACATGGAATGGCAGTTTTCCAGCAATTGTTTTTATTCGGACCATGTTGGGCTGAATTATTGATTGGCGAGTTATGCCATTGCAGTGCAGAAGTGTACGATTTTGGCCATACACTTCATAGAGGGTTTTCTCATGTGTTATCATGACATGAATCATGTTGCCTTCCCTCGGCCCAGCCCAGTAATGCATGTCTGTATGTGGCACCTGTTCGAGTACAAATGCCACAGTTGGGTGGAGCCAAAAACTGTATCACTGATGAGATCTTCAGAAATTATAGCCCTTGTTACACTACATAAAAAACCCGTGTCGAACCCAGGTTTTTTCTGTCCACACCTGTTAAAAACGCGGTGTAATAATCCCCTCCGAGCTCGACGGGTTTTGGAGGGCTTAATTTAGGTCCCCGTCACAAAATGTGTTGACGGGCACCGGGCCTCAGGAGGGATTTTTCAGAGCCGTGCGAGACCCGGGTGTCAAAAAACCCGGGGATTTCTATGTAGTTTAACCACGGCTTATGTTTCAAGAATGTGTTGCCTATTTGAACATGATGGGCCGTATGCACCAACGAAGATTATCTCGAACTCAGGTTCAGCCACAGCTTTTCAATTGTTCAGGTTTGCCAGAGCATGGTGTGACAATGGAAAAGTTGTGACTCAACCTGAGTTCAAGATAATCTTCGTTGGTGCATACGGCCCAAAGTGGTCATGTTTTTGCAGGAATTTGTGTGTGTACTCTGTCACTCCAGACATGACGAGCTAATGGCCAGGGTTGAGTAAAACAATCGCAAATACTAAATCCGTTCAGGTAATCACTAACATCATGACTGTCAGACGACAGTGTATCAATTCTTCCTTCCTTCTTTACTTCCGGCTTGAATCCAAAGAAGTAGGCCTACATACGCGTCCACTGATCACCATGTAGGCCTAGGTCTTCTGATGTGAATATCCATTGAAGACAGATTTCATTGTAAAAGACAACTCTTGAAGATGTTTTCCAGTCATCCATGTGCCTAGACAATCAATCAGTTGAATTGGTTCTGAATGAAGTAACAGGAATGACACCACATACAATATAGTAATGTGAGTTTGTTGTGAACTTTTCGTTCTTGAATTGGGCTATCAAGATGAAAAAAAAAACCTTATCATTTAAATCACATTCTTGAATTTTTCACAGATAACTTTATGTCAGGCTGAGGAACGGTAATTCATTTTGAAACCCAGGGTTACCCCACACGTAAATAGTGGTAAGAGAAAATTAGCCTAAGTTCATGGGACATAATTTACATGTATTTGCCAGGGGGTACATTCTACAATATCGTACCTCAAGTAAGTTTCCGTGAATGTGATTGGCCGAGAGCGGTCACGTGACCGGTGGACATTTCGGCATGTTCGCCCGGAAAATATTTCCGGTTGGAATGTTTTCCCGCAAAATGCTTCGAGACGGCCCCACGTCCGCCATTTTGTTTCTCGCTTCAAATGACACGGCGGTTTTTCAATCAAAATCGTCGAAATACCAGTCAATATTGTCAGCTTTTGTGATCATCGACAGCATGGGGTAACTGTTAACATTTTCCTGAACACAATGGCCCAAACTTGTCGCACGTTAGCCCGGGACGTTAGCTCACAATTTCAAAGAAATGAGCAAGCGAACGGCGCCGATGTGGGTCCAGTGTCGTGCGTTCATCTAGGTCCGCATCGACATTACATCAGGCGTGCTGCAGCGTAATGCGGATCATTTGAGTGATGATAAACGCCACGAGAACTTCTCTCTGATGACTTTCGGTACGATATAAAAAATGGTGCCCGTCGTGTCGGGCGGTAGAGCGAAATTTCACCCCTCGAAAGCAATGTTGCCCTCGGCTGGCGCCTCGGGCAACATGGCTTTCTCGGGGTGACATTTCGCTCTACCGCCCGACACGACGGGCACCATTTTTATAATGTACCTCATAGCTCTGGGTGTTCTCAAGCTGTTGTAAGACATGTAACAATTCCAAGCGTAATGAACGTTTGTGATGGTTCTGCTTGATATGCAATGAGGCCAGTCATACTTGTGGGTTTTTTTGGACAAATTTGGGAGAAGTCGTCATTCTCTTGCATTCCCGCAGTCAACTCTGCCATTGCCTGCACATTTGCCGTGAATGGTAGAAATCGGTCCTCGAAAAAACATTCCGCATCGGCCATGTCTTCTATTACTCACAGGACTGGGTCAATAACACGCAAGATTAAAACGTTACGAAATTCTCTTTCCAGTCCATACAGACTCATTGCGAGTGCGCTCAAGGGTCCTCCACGTGCCTGCGTTATTCGAAGTACACACTCAAATGAAAACGTGTGAAGTGGTGACGTGAGTAATATCTGTAAGCAGCATTACGTGTACACATTAATACTGTACCAAGCAGATGCCTAATGCAATGGAAACAACACACCACTTATGTCATCAAATTGACAGTTTTGCCACGTTAGGCCTTGACCATGTTGACCACGAGGCTCTTGTTGTGACAACATGGACGAGAGCCAGTTCCTATTGTCTTTGATTGAAACACCATGTAAATTATGCATCCACACACAGCAAAATTCCATCACGTCGGTTGTGAAGTTTGGACACATTGCAACTAGATGATAGCAGAGTTGCATGTACTCGGTCGTCAGCGGCAAACATGTTGGGTCTCCTGCGACTGAACTGTAGGAGGATCGAGTCGCGTCGGGATGGCGGAAACGTTTCCAGCATTGCAGGGCCGTAGGGGTTTTGGTGCATGGGCGAAGGAGGTCCTTCTTGTCATAAGCAGTTCAAAACTGTTCTGAGCTGGCATGCGCGGCTGATAGACTGAGGTTGGTTGCATAGCAGTTTCCCAATTGTGCATGGCAGTTTCCTCGTTCGAGAGTACCCAAGGACAGCCTTCCATCATGTCCACAGGCAGTTGTCCAAGTTCTACATGTATATGTACCAGATGTGCTGATGCGTGGGTGAGAGACTGAGGTACCGTTGGCGTCGGATGGCAGCTTCCCTTATCACAAGCTTCGGGGTTTCCTCGTTCCAATATCCAAGGACACCCTTCTTGTCCTAGTCGGTTGATCCAGATATACCATAGTATGCTACGGTACATGTAGTATGCGTGGGCGGGTGACCAAACATGCCATTGGTTCATCGGTATCGCATGGTGGCTTCCCGCTATCATCAAAGTAAGCCCTTAGGCTTCCAACCAAGGACAACCTTCTTGTCGTACGTACCGGTAGGCTTTTGACCAAGGTACTTTCACGTGTCATGTTATGCTGATAGTGTGGGTGATTCTCAATATGAATGTGCGTCGATGCCTGACCTTGTCGATATCTGTAAATAGTGTAGTTAATGATTGGAGTTCATGCTGTCTTCTGTCATGATGTGACTCAATTAAGCTGCTAATTAATCATCCCAATGCCAATCATAGCAAGCCCACCAACGCACATCGCACGATAGATATCTTTCTGAGAAAAATTCCTTTGGGGAGGACAAATCCTATAATGTCCTGTCATTCCAGTGTGTCTCCTTCAGGATTGAACATTTCATCGTGTTGGCATTGTTTTAACGCACTGGCACATACCACCAAGTCCTATGACTCAGATCTCCATGTTGCTAAATATGGTGAAGCCGCATCGCCCTTGGCCACCAAATACATACTGTACAAGAGAATCTTGCGAAGAAACAACCCTCTGGAGAGGAACAAATCCGACTACACAGGGAAAATGACGTACATCTGGCGGACGTATGGCGTATATACGGCATACGTCCACCAGTCCTGGTTGCGTATATATATACCGTATATAAAAGTAGCTAGATTCAATTTGTATGTACGTCGATATGTACGCGGGATATATGGCGTATATATTCCGTACGTATATATGCGTATATATGGCGTATATATGCCGTACGTATGCCATACGTACGGCATATACTCGGCGGACGTATTTTTCCGCACGTAAGCCATACGTACACCGGACGTCCAGCGGATGATCCATTGTACTATACGGCGGATATAAAAGTAGCTGTACGTCCGCCGTATGTACGTCATTTTGCCTGTGATCTTGATGTTTCAGTGTGTCTTCTTCAGGAAAATACATCATTCATGTCCGCATTGTTTGAGGGAAGGTATACTGGCACACACCCATCAAGTGCTGAGATCGCCATGTTGCTAAATATGGCAAAGCACTCGGTCGCTTCATATCGTCAAGGCCATACTGGCGTGATACCTCCGTGCTGGCTCCATGGAAATGGTCTGTGGTTGTGGCAGAACCTATTGATCGATGAATCCAGACGCTTTGCTGACAGATGCTTCACTACGGCCATCAAAGATAATACTTCTTTCTGCCGGTATGAATTGTTTGCTGTTCGGCATGTTCGGCAAACCACATTCCAGTCGCTTTGGAACGTTCTTACACCACGAGGGTGCTTCTGTCCTCCCTAAAGACAGAGAAGTTTATCTGTCCAGTTGTTCCTTCTCATTCTGACCTCTTCGATCAGGAATTCTCCCAGTTTTATAAGGACAGCATCTGTCCATCCCTGAAGTGCCATTGGCTTTTTGAGAGGGTCTACCCCTTGCTTGCAATGCAGCTGTATACTCTTTTGAATGACATCTCATCCCATGATAGTTGGTCCTTGCATCCTCTTTCCTTGCTCAGCTGACATTGCTGAAGTGTCGGACATGCACCTGCAGCTGGTATGGTGGATTTTACGCTGCCTTTGCGTTGGCTTTTCTGGTTGCATTATTGTCTTCTTAAGCCTAGGGTACATCGACCTTGCGACTGGAAGCAACTAAACGCAATAGTTGCTATCGATGTACGCATTCTGAGCACATCGGTATGACAGATCATTGCGGCAACAAGTGGCACAATCTAGTCTTCAATCTGATGCGTGCACATTGGACAGGCAATGGTACTGAATGCTACACGGAAATTGTCGATGTCTTCTGATCGGACGACTCGGGAGTCATGTGATAAACATTCACAAGACAAGGTGTGCCCCACAAACGAAGAAATTCATTGCCAGCGCGTGTGCATTGGAAGTGACTGAACTGAAGACAACTAGAACCAACCATTGGCAACAAGTACACCATGAGCAACTGGCTGGAACTACATGTAGCGGCAGTGGTCGACAGTAGCGTTGCCAGGTGCGTGCGTGTACATCGGCCTGTTTGACAATGTATGAGCATTTGATCAGTTGCTGCCGGTTCCAGGTAGTCGCCAACCGTTGCCGGAAACGCCATTGCTGGTACTTGCTTCCAGGCGCAAGGCAATGTACGCTAGGCTTTAGAATTTGTTTCGGAGGAGATTGATTCCATCTAACATGCTAAGATTTCCTTGGTTGCCTTGAGATTCAGGTTGGCCCATTCTCGCCGGCTACTTTGTTCACTACTGTCTGATTTCAGAAGAGTGATCAAGCCAGAATTGGCGATACCTAAAATGTTGAGGACATGGATGTGTTCGCCTTCCACCTGTCTTGCCGGTGCCTGGTACTTGAAAGTATCGAATCTGATACTCGGCAATCACCCATCGGATTAAGACAGGAAATGTTAAAGGTGTTGACATTCTCATGTTTCAATCTATTTACTAAGTTTCATGTTGAGGGGATCTTTGTTCAGATGAAGTGCGAGTAAAGCGATAATTATCTCCTAAAGTAATGATTAACTCTTTCAGAATGAGCAAATTTTGCAATGTCCTGCTGGTGTAGTGAACGGTCGAGGCAGCGTGACAGTTGTAGGAGATGGGAATTTTGAATCCAAAGAAAACATGGCCTCTATCGTGTAAAAATCAGTGGCAAATCGATAATGTGGACCATTGCTCACTGCAGGTGCAGATCCAGAGGGGGGCGCCCCGAGCGAGTGCCTTCCTTTTTGGCCAACAAATTTGTAAAATTCACTGTGAATATCTGGAATTTGGTGCAAATTTCAATGTTCCTAGCACAGGGCGCCCCCCTCTTTTCCAAATCCTGATCTGCCCCTGACTCACTGCCTCAATAAAGTGTCACTTTTCGGTAATACTATTGAAATGAAAGTGACACCTAGGTCCTGATCGACTTCCCCCACAAAAGGCATCCATTGTATTCATCGTTTCCACGACGTAACTTCGTAAGTGTCCGCTATTACTGACGTCGCTGAAAGGTGGTGGGCAAAATTCATTGCTTTGCTGTAAAGAAAGCTGTTGGGCAAAACGCACAACGCCACACAACGACGTAGGACTGGGCCTATGTCATGGATACGATGAATAGGACCTGGTTGCGGTGTGCTGCCCTCTGTAGTTATGATCCCATTGTAATTTACCCCATGAGGTTATACAGGTGATATTTCATTTGGTATAAAAATTTCTGACACATGTTAGCCTCTGCTCGTCTGATGAACTGGCAAGGTTCTCTCCCGGCAGCCTTGGGCATGAAAGATTCTGGCTCAACCAGAACTTCTTAGAAGTTCTGAAGGAAATGACTTGCACCTTGAGTGTATTTTCCCAGATGTTTAGATATTGTACTGAGTAAGAATCAGTAACACCTGAGGTTTTTCAATATGATCCAGAATGTTTTTTTCTGTTGAACCACTGAGACCGGATCTGCCCCATTGGAAAAGGTGTTAAATAAAGCAGGTGGGTATAACAAGTTGAGTGATAAGCAGGCCTGATTTCCACCAGTAGGCCCTACCAATACCATGTTGCTTGGACTAAACCTTCCTCGACATGCAACTACAAGATGCATCTTTTATGCTGCAGAATGGGGACCCTTGCCCATTGCCTCAATAGGTGTGACCACTAGTGGTTCACTAGTGCATTACTCAGCAGACTTCAGTTCAGGCCATGGGGGATTTGTACCTCTCGTACCACCTGCAGGCAGAAGCCCTGGGTCTCCTCACATTCGTCATTGAGTCTTTTACAATGCTAGGCCGGGCCAAACTGCATTTTAGCCCACCACGCGTTGTTGGTATGCATTGCGATCAATCGAATTGGTAGGTCAACGTGAAGATATCATGTACTTGTATGTTGACCGCCCAAAGACAAATAACTCATAAATTTGCTTTGATAGATACGAATTTATAATTCTACGTTCACCAAATAAAAAGTGGAATAGGAAATGTATGCTGGAGGGTATGGTGTCATGTCGTGTACTCGACAGAGGCTCGTTGCTGGTATTCGGCATGAAGAATTTAGGAACTATGGCAAGAACCATGAATAATTTGCCGCTGGGTATTCAAGCGTTCCTCTGTGAATTTTCCTGCAGGATTAGTTCGTGTTTTTGACTATAGGTGTAGTTGTACAAATACATGTAGTTGTACCCAGTTTTGTTCAGTCGCTGCGATGTACGCGGGCTTGCAACTGATCAATGCCAGTTTTCTGAACAAAACCTATAGTCTGGTTGAGTCTCAACACCCTGGATGTTATCTGAGTTGCCGCCAGTCGCAAGAGCAATGTATGTACGCGGTCAGGACATGATGACTGAATTGCATCCTCCTAGTTTTACTGAGTTGCTGAATTTACGCTGTGCACGCAGCGCATACATCACCAGCGACTGATCAGATAAGTTACTTAGAGTCGCAAGTGCGATGTACGCCTGGCTTTATGTGTACATGTACTCTTCATGGTCTTTTCATTGGTGTGGTTTTCCCAGCTCATTTGGTACAGACTGATACACTGCACAGCACTCCTTGTGATTAGTGTTACCGGTATAAAATATTTATGTAAAAATGAGAATGGTTGCCTGAAAGACTGCAGTATGTCTCTCCGGAGGTTCGAATTAGGATCTCATAATGCTTTTATTGCAAGTGTACCACATTTAATGTACGCTAAGTGTCCTTACATTGTACAAGTTTGGATAATATCACTCTTAGTCAGTTAGTAGTCCTAATATCAGTCATACACCAAATGGAGTTATTCTCATCCTTTTGATGGAGTTAGCTTGTTTTTTTAACAATCATCAGGACATTTACAGAACACCACAAGAGAAATTACAGTATTACTCCTGTTTATGCCCCTACCTCGAGGTTGGCCATTACACTTATGTCAAGGGGCCTCTGCCTGGTGCAGTGTTGGTGTTGGTTTCTGTCAGCTCACTTGCAAACCCTTTGAGTGATAAACCGTAAGTTTTCGGTGAGGATTGGTCTCAAAGTTTCCTTTTGATGACCAACACCACATCTGCGTCATCCAAGATGGCAGCTATGGTGGCCATCTTGAATTAGGTTTCCATCAATTATCTTAAAATGTTTTGAGTATGCCCTGAAATATTTTGTGAGGATTGGTCTCTTGAGGGAAAGTTTCCTTTTGTTGACCCAGCACCTTTACTTGGCAATTCTGTGGATGCACTTGGCAAAATTCTGTGGATGCACTTTCACTTATAGGCCTTGTGATGTTGGACCATTCCCTCGCTCTGTAAATTGCCCATCAACAAGTGCCTCAGTCTTCAACACGTATGATGAGACTGCCTGATCCCCTTTCAATCAGTCCATCCAAAGACATTACACATCTCAGCTTCTCTTCATCTATGTACCAGTCTCTCTATCTTCTTCACGAAGAAAACGGCAAATCTTGACCCAGAGATGTCCTGAAATAGATCCTTTTCCATGGCAACGTAACCATTGTTCAGCAGAATATCAGATAAAGGCTTAGATCGGGGCACGTACGTTTGAGCCTCACAGTGATGATGAATTTGATGAAGATGTATAAAGGCATTTTTGTTCACCTGATGATGTCTTGATAGTTGAAGGTGACCGAAACAAAGGTGTAGCTTTGTCTGGGGAGGAAGACATGCTTCAAACGAACGAACTGTAAAGCATTGAAATTATGGGAAACAAATTAAAATTGAAACGTAGAGACCAGCAAGCGTATTTTTCTGTAGTTTCAGCCAGAAATTTCAAATTTCAAATGGCAGCATGCACTCATCGGGTTGTTGATTTCAGCATTGTCTGCCCATTGTGAAATTTGGCTTTGTCCATTTCTGCAAGTTCACTGGTGTGCAATTAACTGTGGCACTTTGTAAAAGGGCAATTTTTCTAACGTTGGTCACCGAAAAATAGAGGGGCATGGGACCGGTTTGCCCCCCCCCCTGGATCCGCACCTGTAGGCCTATACTATTGGTGATGTTGTTGATATCAATTCAAAGGCCTATCGAATCAAGTTGTCGAACTTGAATAAATGGGTTAAAAACTCACACTGTCTCAGTAAATAAAACTGGAAAACCTATGACTTGTAGTTTATACGCCACAGCATGTACGGACAATTTACAAAGAAATATTTGTGTGAATTGGTGGGAATTAAACTGGCATACTTGTTTAGGTGCTTATAAAGTACATGTGTAATTGGTGATTCCCGGCCCGGTATTGTACCGTTTTGAGTTATATTTTCTGTATGACCTCATTTGTCATTCAAAGTATGGTGCATATCACGATGTAGAGTAATTCTGAGTTAATCGAGTTCTGTTAGGAAAATTTCGAAGATACACAAAGAATAGGCCTACACCTGCTCCTGGCCACATATTTGTCCCACGATGCAATAGCTGTTTGAGGGTGGTTCATGTTGTGTATAGAACCTATTAGCAACTGTCTCGCAAATAACACTGAAGTCTCTCTGATCTTCACTTTG
>NMRB01001252.1:32194-58078 GCA_002633025.1 Notospermus geniculatus
CCCCCCCCCCCCCCGGCTCTTAGGCTGCAAATAGCATTAGGCCTACTCAACTCGAATGTGTAGTTTGTAGTTCAGAAAAGAACTGTGTTACTCCAGTCATTAGGGAGGTTGACATCAGCGACTTATCACGGATCCTTATACATGTTATACATATACGGATCGAAATGTACACAAAATTTGTCCTCGTACAGAATTCTATCCGTATACGTATAAGGATCCATCATAGGCAATGACCTCAACCTCCCTATTATATTCTCACTGATCACCAATGGATACAATGTAGACTTTTTCCATTGGATACAGCATAAATCAGGGATGACTTGACTTATCATGATCACATTTCTGATAACCGATCAGATTTCAGAATGCAGTGTAATCCATGACCTAGAATATGAGATTATGTGATCCTTCTTTCTGTCCATTTACACTCTCCAAAGGCGAGCTGTTTTCATTTGGGCCCCTCGTCAACAATAGATTTTCTATTGTTCACGAGGGGCAAAAAAACAGCTCGCCTCAAAAGGCAGTCACTGGAGTCTCCATAATGTGGATTTTATCAAAGCATCGGACCTGCTTTAGAATAAAAAAACATTGAAATGATTGAAATATTGATGATCTACCATTCTGCAGTTAAATTTCCTTCGACAGGGCTTACGCCAGAGGGTAAAATGGGTAAAATTCCGTACCCTTAAATTTTTCCAGGGTACGGATCTGTACCCTCAAAAACGTTGGGTAACCATTTTTCCATGACATGGCGGACAAAACCAAACAACCGGCATGAACGGCGCAGGGATTTTATGCTTTAAAATACGCCTAAAATGGCACCAAACATCGCTTAAAACCTTTTAAAAATTAAAAAAAAATTCAAAAAAAAAAATTTTTCAAAAAAAAATTTTTTTGGTCCGTACTCTCTTTTTTTTTTCTGGCGGAAACCCTGTTCGACCACATGCATATGATAATCACGATATCATATGGACCTGTTTTGGAATAAGAAACATTGAAATAAAGATGATCTACCATTCTGTAGTTAATTTCCTTCCGCGTCATGCATATTACGATGATAATCATGATATCATATTATTGAAGTGTACAACAAGCTGTTAACCATGTACTTGACCTCCTTGTATTGTCCACCTTTGATGTTTCAGTCAATATAAACATTGGATTTGTATGTAGGCCTATTTCAGTTGCTTTGTTACATGTACTTGTTTAATGCTCAGCATTTGAGGACAATGAATTGCAGTATAGATAAGTATGACCTATTAGTTCAATATAATGACCTTAAAAACAGGTACATGTACATGTATATAACCCAGACGATAATGATTCACTAATTTTCAGCTTGTGAGAGAAGAGCCGTTTTTGGCGATTTTGGTCCATTCTGTAGAATCAGATGAAGATGACCATAAAAAGGCAATTTCATGGTATCGTATGTCAGCAAATATTTTTTGGGCCACAATGTTTGATCACAATAATGACAATAGAAATGACAACACCTATAACTGTCACAGTTGAGGGGACATTTTTTATTGGTCCACAATGTAGAAATATCGTGTATTGTAAATGAAATAAAAGCAGAAATCCATCATATTTCCTGATATACAGTTTTTCCATAGTCTCAGTCTCCATGCATACAAAACACCGCCAAGGCAATATCATTAGCATATGACTCACAACAACCTGCGAGGTGCATCCCTATTGGAATCGTACAATATGGACCATGATTATACATCAGTTGCTGAGTCACTGTAGTCTGGTGAGACATCAATGGATTCAATCTTCCTTCCGCGATACTCATTATATGTAAGCAGTAAGCCGCGGCTGTGATCATTTGTGATTGCCTGTGGGAACGGGCTGTTGATTTGGCGTGGTGGAAAAATCGTCATCTGATCTAGTGTCATCTCAGGGTGTTGGTTCAATTTCAGGTAATACCTAGTCTTGATACAGGGGATGACTTTTGGACTACATGTTTCTGCAGGTGCTACGGGAGCTCTGGTTTCTTCCTACATAGCATATGTCATGCTGTATTTGGCTCTCTGGTCTCTTCTGTATCCTTCCTATGCTTCTTAAGGCTGCCGTACACAAAAAAAAATTTTCTACGAAATATTTCGTACGATTTCTCATCGAATTTTATTGGAAGGAAATATTGCGCATCCGGCCATAGATGATACCAGTTATTTCCTAAGAAATATTACGTTGCAGCGTAAATGTTATTCTGTGTGTGACGAAAAATATGACCCCGTCATGGGGTCATATTTTTTTGTAGGATTGACCTATTACATGCGGACAAAGGGGCACAAAGCGTCAGTTGTACGATAATCTGCTACCACAACCTGCACGATAGGAATTACCGGTATAGCATTTTGATGTACATGTACAAGAAAAATAGGACGGAACCTATTTGTGGATTTTTACGACAAAAATGCGATGATGTTTCCCATCATACTCGGTAAAATAAATTCCTACAATTACAAAATATTTCGTAGGAAAAGAATTTATCGTGTACGACGGCCTTTACACTTGAATTGAAGTGGATCTTCCTAAACATATGACGTACATGTTCATGTCATGCATGTACTTTTTGAGTGTCATGCACTGAAATAACTGAATGCCAAAAAAGGCATTATCGTATCATTGAAGTTGTAGCCTGTGTGCTGAGGGCAAGCCAAGGCGGGGCCTTGAAAAACGATTGTGATTATTTTTCTGCTTCTGGTCTTGAATTAGATTTCCTTCGGCTTCCTTTTCACCTGCACTCCCATACAGAACAGCAATAAAACCTGTCTGCACAACACGACTGCTTGTATGATGCTGCCATCTGTATTCAAAAGCGAAACTAAGCCATTAGTTTGTTCTACTACCACCTCAGGGTTTCCTGAATCAGTATACTCTTCTGTGTACGTAAGTCTTGCACTCAAGCCTGTAAGATCGATGAGCTGTCATCTTTGATTTTGTACATGAAGCACTCGTTTTGACGGTATTTGGCCTACATGGTGTGATAATGTTGGTTAAAAGGTGACAAATTTCAGAGTCGTCGTTGTGTTTCAACCTTTGACACGTTCGATGTCTGTTGTGTGCTGATGAGTTGTTGATGTTGATAATAGTTGTATTATGGGTAATGCTGTCTGGCCTTGAACAGCCCAATGGAGTCTGAGTCAGCCTGTTCCAGTCAAATATTGTCTTTGGGAAAAATGAGTTTTTAAAATCATCAGTTCTTTGACATTGTTCTTCCATCACGTCTGTGACAGCCTTGTTCAATCTTGCTGTTCAGGTTGATGCCTATTTTGTTCGAGATGGTCGTTAGCATCTGCAGCCGAAATGCTGATGTTAGGCATGTTAGGTCGACCTTGCGACGTCACAGAACAGGCTGCGACTGACTTTTCTGGATTACTTAGTGGCTGAGGCACGACCTCGTGGAACGAATCAGTCGTCGATATGGTGTGACATGACTGCAGTTGCATCTCACCTGCGACGATCAGCATCAACTTCTCTGTCTTCCTGAAGAAGCGTAATCCATTTGGAGTCAACCTGCACCTGACTCGAGTTACGATTCCCTGAGTGCAGTTACATGTATGCTGCCTGTTCCATGATGAGCATACAGATTTTCACTTTTGCAACCTGACCATTTCATCTTCACTTGATGCCATCTGACGCATTTGCCATGTTCTGTCACTGACGTAATCCTGCTGATGATGATGCCCATTCGTTCCCAATAATCTTTAGTAGCATGTAGTCTCATGGCCGTGCGACCTCCCATGTAGAGCCAAGAGCCAAGTTTGTCGAGCATGGTGTTGTTATGCTTTGCAGTTGCAGTCTTTAAGAATTTGACTCAAGACACAGATTGAAACTGTACATCTCCACAATTGTAGGGATTGTTGTCTTTGAGTCTCTACAACTATGCGAGAGAAGTAGCGAGATTCTGAAGAACCAAATTGATCTAAATTTTCAAACTCTTTCCCTTTTGTCTACTTCCAGGTCATCGCTTTATCATTCTGTGCAGTTTGGTGGACACTTCACCGCCGCGTTGCCTAGCCATGATACAAATTTTGTTTGGACCTGACCATTTTAGATACCATGATGAGCCGCAGTGAAGTCCTGATGCAGTGTAACGACAACATGCAAGGTAAAATAATAAGTAGATAATAAGTAGTATAAGTAATAAGTAGATAATAAAATAATAAGTAGATAATAAGTAGTCCGTCCTTTTTGGGTGTCAGTGACGCAACGACTCATTCTAAGGGCCGTATGCACTGGTCACACTTTCATTAAAGTGTGACTTTCCTCAATGCTTAAAGCATAGATAAAGTCCAACTTAAGCTAGTCTTTAGGCTAAAGTGCGGTCCGTGAATTCGGCCCTAAGACCCTAAGGGCCGTATGCACGGGTCGCACTTTCATTAAAGTCAGACTTTTCGCAATGCTTCAAGCATAGAGAAAGTCTAACTTAAGCTATACTTTAGGCTAAAGTGCGGTCCGTGAATACGGCCCTAAGGTGTAAAGCATGGGGTATCCTTCATCCATGCTGAAAGTGATTGAGCAAGGAGTTGAAGCCACCCTTTTAGTCCCTTGTGAATAGTCTCCCCAGTTTCATGTTTTTCACCCCTGGCCTCTCTTTCAGGTTTGAGAAACTACCAATCTCGAAACCTTGAACGTGGTACGGAAGACAAGATGGCGAATCAGAAGCGTTATGGCTCCAAGGTGAGCATGTTGAAAGACATGTTCAACCAAGGCCACCCGGTACATGCTGAAGATATTCCTGCTCTGAAGGCACGATCACCCTCTGTCGAACGCTCGCCAGACTCAAAACGAAAGCGAGGGAACACGGTGTCAGATTCGGCTCCGAATAAATCACAATCCATGGACGTGCATGTAAAAGGTGACACGGACAAAGTCTTTGATAACACAAATCATGTCCAGAGGTTTAATTTCACACGGGCGATGTTCGCACAGATGGAGAAGGATTCGACGAAACCACAATCGAGACAGACACAGCAGATGCGTTCTACAACATCTCCAGTTCGGTCTACAACTTCGCCGGTGCGTTCCACCGGCACGGTGGGTTATCAAAGTGACATGAGTAGGCAGCGGTCATCGTCAGACCCTGCTGAAGTTGAACAAAATAAAGATAATCACACCCCGATGGACCACCAGGATTATCAGATAAGGAAGCCTCGAAGTGCTAGTCAGGTGGACCCAGGTCACAGAATGACCGATGATTACAAATCTGGTCCGACAGGTGGAGCTTCTGAGCCCTCGTTTGTTCAATCCCGAGTGCACTGGAACCAACGTCAGCAGGACAAACCGAATATTCCCGCTCGGCCGAATCGTTTCTCATCCCAGAGTGAATCGCAGAATGAACAACGGCATAGTTTTGCTCGGGTTAGTATGTCACCTGAACGCAAAATCTTAAACACGGACCGGCGCACGGAAAGTCCAGATCGTGGCCAACTAACCCACCAAAGATCCTTGCCAGATGAACCAATACGGAATCGGAGCTTGTCACCTGGGAGCCGCTTTGCCCGGGGAGCCCAGGGGACTGATCGGGCAGTCAGTATTGATGGTCCAACACCATTTCGGGCCTACCAAAGCCGGTTGCGGAATGACCCGCCAAGGTTGACATCGCCTCCACACGAAGCAGTTGACATTCCACCTCGATGGCCTCAAGATTCTCAAATAACTGAACAACGTCGCAGACAACGCCGAGAGTCGACAGAAAAAGATGCCGTTGATGCAAGGAAACCGTGGCGACAGCGGAGTGATAGCCATGAATCTCCTCCCGAGGCTTCCAAACCAGTTGCAGAGACTGATACAAAAATACAAAACATTACAAATTCTGAACGACCACGGTATCGGTTGAACCGTGAACCATCTCATGAGCCTAGAAATGCTTCAGAATCAGATACACCTGAAGAAACTAGCTCAAAAGTCACCGCGGAGCCGCCTTTTGGTGGAACGGTTCCACAGGAGCCAGTTCCTCGTCTGCGGTCACGATCGAAAGAACAAATTCCTGTGAGGAAGAGGCTGAGCCATGAATCTGCACCTGAGGAATCGAGCTCTGTCAACACAGAAGCGAAAATTGCGGCACCTTCTATTAGACCCACATCTTGGGATGTGAAACCCGATGACATTGGTTTTCATGGTAAAAATGAGGAAGAGGCTGACGTGATGACGAGTTCATTTGTTGCTACACTGGCACGTGAACCTCAGCTTGAAAAAGAACAGAACTTTGGTACTTACAATGCGCCAACTGTGCCGAGGGCGGAATTCGCTATGGAAACGAGTCCGGTTAGCCCGGTCGAAAAAACTCAGGACCAAGATGATGGATTAAAACCCTGGGCTACTAAAATGATACGATACACCCCCAAACATCGGGACAGTTCAAACTCTTCGAGTTCGACACCCACCCCTGGTGAGGATGAAAAAACATTGCCTTGTGATAGTTTAACCTCAAAAGCTACATTCCAACTCTCTGGACCAGAGCCGACGAATGTTTCATCAGAGCCAGAATTGCCCGATGTGGGGATGAATTTGGATAGTGGGGTGTTGGAGTACGGGAACTTGGAGGAGGAGCCGCCGCGAGCAGCAGAGGAGTACTACCCAGGAGATGAGCTGAGCTCGGATGAAGACAGTGATGAAGATTTTCAAGCAACGTTAGAGATCAACCCACCAGAGTAAGTACTTTTCTATTTCTCACCTGCCTGCTGGCCTGAATTCTGATAAGGCCAGCTTTTTGTCGCCCCTGTGCTAAAATCAAAGGGCTGAGATTGGATTTAATCTGATGAAGATGGGGGACATTCCAGACATGCCAGAGCATGCACTTCACATTCCCATACATTTGTAAGCATGTCATGCAGTTGGTAGTTCATTGGGTATGATATAGATGGAGACTCTGTAGCTCCTGTGTTGCTGACTTGGTTTGTGATTCCATTGCTAACATGGCAAGTCAAGAACTGATGGAGGGAGTATGCATGGAAGGGGTCAGAGGGCGTTTAAAAATCTTGTCTTTTCATGCAGATTTTTACCTTTTCTGTCCCAAACGTCCCTTTTTTGGCCATGACCAAAACCTCACCTTTGCCCTGAACAAATGGGTTTGTGGTTTATCCTGCAGTTTCCACTTGCATTACCATACTTCTTTTGTAGCAATGTTTTTGTTCTTCCTTCTTATAAATGTAGGCACAACCGCTGGCAAGAACCCTTTGCCTCCAGCATGCCTGTGTTCAATGATGATGATATCACAAAACAGCATTTGTCCCGAAAATCTCAACATCAACTACCACATGTCTTTCCACGAAGAAGTTCCTATTTTACCAAAGAAACTGAAGGCTTCGTGGTTTCGCCATCATATGTACCCCTCGCTTCAAGGACTGTATGCACCAACGAAGATTATCTTGAACTCAGGCTGAGCCACAACTTTTCCATTGTCACATCATGCCCTGGCAAACCTGAACAACTGAAAAGCTGTGGCTCAACGTGAGTTCAAGATAATCTTTGTTGGTGCATACGGCCCCAAGTGTCCGAAGTGGCAGGCTGCCTGCCAATACTACAGAATTGGCAGTTGAAATCTGGTCATTTTGGACACTTGTTGTGGGTGGGTGTATCAGCTAGGGCACACACTTTGTCAACACTGTTGAATAGGGATCAGGGTTTCTGCCAGAAAAAAAATAAGGGTACGGACCAAAAAAATTTTTTCGGACATTTTTTTTTGAAAAAACTTTTTTGAAAATTTTTTTTGTTGATTTTTAAAACATTTTAAACGATGTTTGGTGCCATTTTAGGCATATTTTGAAGCATAAAATCCCTGGGCCGGTCATGCCGGTTGTTTAGTTTTGTCCAGCATGTCATGGAAAAATGGTTACCCAACATTTTTGAGGGTACGGATCCGTACCCTGGAAAAATTTAAGGGTACGGAATTTTACCCATTTTACCCTCTGGCGGAAACCCTGGGGATATATTCAGTGTATGCTCCCTGCTCTCCCCAGACTTCAAATTTAGCTGTTTGGACTCGATAAGTCATTAAACATGCATCTACTATGCCGTTCAAATTGGCTGTAGTTAAAAATGCATGTCGTTGATGTGATCGAAGTCACTGCCAACACCTGCATATAGTCTACCCGTTGTACACACGATTATGTACACCTTGCAACTCATCAATTCTCATTGTGAGTTTTGGTTTCAATTGATCATAGGCCCTGCGACGGCCTGTGTACATACAGTACAAATACAAGAGACATCCAGGGATGTGTGGGCTCGGTTTGACAAGTTACCACTACAGAATTCTATCACTGCACAACTACTACAAGTCCTTGCAGCTTTGTCGGATTTTGCTGTGCACTACATTCTGGGACTCACACGTACTTATTGCAGTGAATATATTTGGATTTTTTTGCATGATGGATTGTTTGGTTGACTTTGGATTTTGTTCTTCTTGCCTACATGTACAAAGTTCACTCTGGATGTACTGGATGTACATGTACTTTGAGGTTGAGTTGTATGGAGGGTTCAGGGCATCTGCAATGACAATGTCAAGTTTATCAAAGGTTTCACAAAAAATAGCCAGCCAGCCCGAATATAGGCCTTGGCCCACATGAGGGTTCCGGTGTGCTTTACGATTTTTGGAGGCTGATGGGGGGGGGGGGATTGATGACATGGGTATTTTGAAAATGTAAGTGCATAACATGAACAGTTCATGTGGACCCAGGCCTCTGAGTCTCCTGACCTGCCGGAACAGGGGCAGATCCAGGACTCTGGTAGGCCTAAAGGGGGAGCACAGAAGGCCACAGGCGGACCGATGAAGGCCGGGTCACGGTGGGGCATCTGGGGGGTCTCCTGCAGAAGAGTTTGAAATCTAGACGGCCGTTGGTGCGATTTCCCAGCATCTGGGGACAAAATACGAAGCAATTCTGTCGCACTTTGAAAAAGGGCAATTTTTCTAACGTTGGTCACCGAATAATGGGGGGGGGGGCACGGGCCGGGTGTGCCCCTGGATCCGCGCCTGCGGAAAGTGTTTGCCATGAAGCCTTCCTCAGTGCATCACTGAGTTTGTTCCATGGTCTGGCCGTACCCAGACTGAGATACATACTCTCCCACCATGGACTGTATGCACAAAATGCATGAGGTTGGAAACATGATGTTGCCTTTGTACAGACAGAAGCATTATCATGGATATGGACATTGATCCACCAATTAATCATGTCAGTGGCCAAATTTGGTGTATTGCTCGTCTGACGTTCAAGGAATCTTGCTCACTGGACTTCACTGAAATTTACAATAAACCATTGTGAACTCTTTGACAGAGGATATTACGACTTCCTCTCTCAGAAATAAAGAAATTTAGTGCTCTTCAGATGACTCATGCGTAATTAGGTCTTCATGATGCAGGCCTGTGTGCTGCTGAAATAAGATTGGCTGATATTATGGGCCATGTGGGACGAAGTATCTGTGAAGTGGTATTGTTTCGAACAGTGTGCATGGCGCTGTACATGTTGGCTGTAGTGTGGACTTCATCGCTGCTGTACATGTACATCTGCAGCTTTCCAAAATGAAGTGTTTTTGGGTTTGTACTTGAAATTTTTGGGAAGTGCCTCTTCAGAAGGATTTAGGCCCAAATGGAGTTCCCACTTCAGCTATCATTGGTTGAATACGCTGTGAATATTGCCTCTTCTCCGATTCTAGGCTTGTTTATACCATCTTTTTTCATATGAATTCTAAAAATAGTGACTGCGGACTTTCGTGTCTCTGAGAGTAAAAGATTCCTTGGCCGATTTACGAGAAGAGTATCACATTCATTTTGGATCCATTCCTTGTTCATCGCTCAGTCTATTTCTTGTGGCTTCCCTTCTGAGATTGATGGCACAATTTGATATTGTCTTCTTGCAAAATCATGCAAAAACCAAACGTAATATATCACTTTATTACCGTACGATCGACCTTGGGAATTATTCAAATTGATTGTGCCTATTGATCTATTGGAATCTTGATTTACCAATTGCTTGATACGAATGGCGTGATGGTTTGGTAGTCCGACACGCGGATTACGCTTGTTCCTTCGGCTTGCTCTTCGTGATGTGTGTAAATGTCAGTGATGGTGTGTCGTTTCTTTTGGCTCTCATGGTTGGCAGGCAAAAAAGTTAAATGGTGTCCATTCCACTGGAGTCCCACCGAATCACGGTTTCCATTGCATTACATTTGGTACTGGTTGGTGGAAATTCCAGGTCTGTCTTCAAAGTCTTTCTTCATAGGAGTCCAGTGGACGTAGTTGCTTCATTTCCAGTGGTGCATCTTATTTCCAAATTGGATTTCTTCGAAGCTCCAATGTAGTTGAACTTTCGTATGCAGATGAACATGTTGAACGAGCCTTGAGCAGTGTGACTTCCACGCAGTGATCATGACCAACTAACTAGTACCGGTACGCCAGTCGTCAGCTTGTATTCAAAATCGTGCCTTTGGGATTTAATTGAGATCGGTTCCTTGCAGTCTTCTTTGAACTCCAACAAACAGCTATGACACTGCTGCCCTCTAGTTGATGTATGACCATGGGAAATGTCCAGAACTCAATCCAAGCAGCTGGTGCTAGCATAATTCCGGAAGGTTGGCGACGCTCGTTCAGCCGCGCTCGGTCAAAATCATTGGACGAACAGGCCAATGGGCCACGTCAGAATTCAGTGGACTGCGGTTACATATCCGATGCCAGTGCATGTACGGACATGGGGGTTATCCCCGATGTGCCCGTTGTCACACCCAAAGAGCAACAGTGTACAAACTCTGCGGAGGATAATCACGACTGTTTGAACTCTTTAGACGGGAAGGACGAACATCCGTCCAATTTAGAAGCAAACTTTGAATGTGATTCAACACCGGTGCCACCTATTAGCAGTAGTGATAGTGAATGTGATAGGAATGAAGTTGTGGCTTCAACTGAGGCTGATGTCTGCCTTGAACCTGAAAGTTGCGAGTCTGCGACACCGTGTTACGAAAGACCGATTGTCTTTAAGGATGTCTTCAACGAAGAAAGAGAACTTTTTGCATCGACTTCGATCGAAATCTCAAGCGACTCGGACGACCAGCGCAGTATTCCACTAGAACCCAGTGATGGCGATAATACGTTAACGGAAGTAACAGACGATGACACGGACGATATTTTGGATTATTTAGACTCCACCATCGGCGGTTACGATTCCCAATCCCACACCGACGTGGAGGACGACTTTCTCGTCTCCCACATCTCACAACATCCACAGGTCCTCCTACCCTTAGAATCCCCTGAAGAGGTCCATTCAGACGTATCAGAAACGTTTCATTCGCAGAATACGGACCCGCTCTACCATGGTGCTTGTAGTTGTACAGAATGCTTGATAAACAATGACCAATTGTCAATTCCTCGAAAACTTGGGGAAGACGCTGACTATGCTCATTGCGCAGTGGATTCTATTTGGGAGTTCCCGCACTGTGATGCCTCCTATTGGATCGAGGATGCTAATAGAACACCACATGAAAGTTCACTGTACGAAGCTTCAAGGTAAGTAGCACGTTGCCATGGCAACCATGGCCGCTGTTTGTGGGCGGAGGTGATTCCTTGACATTGATTTTTTTTCCGTGGCTGTGATGTTATTTGTAGAATAAAGTGAGACATTGAACATGGTGGAATGGAAGCAGGAGTAGGGCTTATGCGGGGATGACCTGCAACTGAAATTCAGAGGGCTGCATAATTTTGGTTACAAACAAGATTTTCCATGAAAACGTTCCCTGAATGAAATGCAAGTCCACCTCATGAAAGAAATTGAATTTTAAAAAGAATTGCCCTTCGCATCACTGTCCTGCAAATGACCTGAAGGGACAAATTGTGACCTAGTAATTGTGACAGATGTCACATTAACCCTCAGCAACATACACGCTGATCCCAATACAAGGATTACACTGACATGACAAAATGGGGGTATATAAAGGCTTCCATACAGTTGTCCAGGGGCCGTATGCATAAAACATCTTAAGTGTAAAATTTCCCTTAAACTATTGTTCTAAACAAAAGATAAGTGAAAGGGGATGAGCACCTAAGAAACTAACCTGCACAAAGTGTGTATCTCAGAGACGGTGACTTCGATTAGCTTCAAATTCGCACATATTATATCTCATGTGAAGTGATTGATAACAGCAACAAGAAAAATTATTTTGGTCAACTGTTACCCATTAATTTGAAACAATGGTTTTTTTAGATGGCTAGAAATGGTGGAAAAAACAGGATTCATTGTCTGTGTTTTCACAGTAGCTTGAAGACCACTTCAAAGAAAAAGTCCCAATGCTTAGTTTTGATTTATTGATCCCAGATTGATAGGAAATGAAGCAAGAAGATTCTGTGATCTGTGGGTGGAATTATGCTCTGGAAGAACCAAAACAAATCTATTTCTGTCTGTGTTATGCTTGGCTTGTATTAGGCCTTGTAATGTGAAAGGGCTCAGACAGATTCATGTAGGCGTAACCCCATGGCACTTCAGAATTATGTAATGGGGAATCAATGGTTGGTCTTTGACATGAGCTGAGGCCACATGAATGGTGTGGTGGCTAGTGACTGGAAAAAGTATCCTATTTTTGTTATGACTCCCCTTCTTTCATTATGTAATATCTATGGACTGTGCAGGAACTGGTGATAATTCATGAATTATAGGGGAATCAATTGAACAATATTGGCCAGTTTGACCTAGGACACGAGTACTCTCCATTGACCATGGTGAATAAAGGATTATTGTTGTGCTAAACTGCCTGTGGCTTACCACATTGGATAATCAACTTGGAAGCCTGTTGTGAAGAGTTGTTTGGGCTCTTCCAGAGCATGAGTTCACCCAGAAATCACAGAATCTTCTTGCTTCATTTCCTGCCAATCTGAGATGAATAAATCAAAACTAAGCATTGGGGATTTTTCTTTGTAGCGTTCTTCAAGCCACTGTGAAAACAGAGACAATAAATCCTATTTTTTCCACCATTTCTAGCCATCTAAAAAAACCATTGTTTCAAATTAATGGGTAACAGTTGACAAAAATAATTTTTCTTCATGATGTTATCAATCACTTCACATGAGATATAATATGTGCGAATTTGAAGCTAATCGAAGTCACCGTCTCTGAGATACACACTTTGTGCAGGTTAGTCTCTTAGGTGCTCATCCCCTTTTACACTTAAGATGTTTTATGCATATGGCCCCAGATCACCAAGTGTTCTAAGGCAGTGCATTGAAAATAACAAAGGATTTTAAATTGCTGCTGTACACAGTGTGGGATGGAAGGGCAGAAGTGTGTTGAGGCCTCACCACCACTTGGACATGTTTGAGACTCAAGAGTGGTAGCTTTTCACTGGTTCCTCTCTTGAACACCAGAGGACACTCCTGGTATTAGAATTCAGTTTGTCTCACAAGAAGTACAGTTCCTTGCCACTAGAAGGCCATACTGTTTGGCTGGAAGTAATTGTTGAGGCATATGATTGGTGTCTGCTGGGATGGCGTCATTAATTTTGATCGCTCCCATCAGTAACCATGCAATATGTGTATTGACCGCTGTTTCGACTATCGAAGGCATAACCATGACGATGTCCATCAGTGGTTGAGTGTCTTGGGACATATTCCCAAAGTGTACATCAGTGGAAGCGCTGTCTGTGTAAAATTTAACCCTTTCAGCAGCAAGCCAGCTATCACAGCATGGTACCAACAGAATGCGTTGTTATCAAAGCTGCTTTGCACAGACCTAGTATAGGCCTAGATCATTTCTTCCAGGTTTGGTCGGTGAAAGCGGTGTGCAATTTAGATAGGCCTACAAACACTGTTTAGATCTGAACCGATCATGACTGGCAGTTTTCGAACCTTTCCACATGGTTTCCATGGTCCTTGGAGTGTATTGGTGCTTGTCACTAGTGCAAGACCTGGTTGTATGGTCAGCAATGATGTATGCGTGGAAAATGTGTAGGAAGTGTACGCATGCCGCCTGGTTTCTATTTTTACCACCAAAGTTCGGACAAACATTATGTAATAACCAGACTTTCTGAGTGATCACATTAGCCGTGTTTACACCTGAGGAAATTGCCGGACCTGACCCGGCTCTGACCCGCCTTTTTTGCGTTTACACCTATGAAAATCGGATCCGGATTAAAAATTGCCGGACTAATTTAGCCCGCTTTCGCTCGGCGGGTCTGATCCGGATTATACTTTAGCCCGGCAATTTCAAAGGTGTGGACAGAAGAATGCCGGGCTAAAACGTTTACTGAGCCCACCTACAGGTGTCGGTCTGCTAAAATTGAATGGGTGGTGTGTCTATAAATAGCATGGCCAGCGTTCAATATCGTAAGACGAATAATAGGTGTGGACAGAAAATTCAATGGATCCGGGTTAAATTCGAACCCGGGCCTTGAAAAATTGCATAGGTGTAAACACGGCTATTGTCAAAGGTGAGACAGGGCAAAAGCAGGGTCGGACAAACACAATGAAATTGACATGTCCGATGTCATTCGGGCAGTTCACTATTTGATATTGCCTGCAGGGAATCCTCGCCAATAATGTCACCTAACGAATCCCGTAGATTTCCTGGGCCCACAACGGGGTACGGCAGAACTACTAATCACATTCACAATAGCCACTCATGCAGGCAATAATGAGGGGCCTCAATAATTTGGCCCAGAGGATGGTGTTGGCAAGAACTCCCTGTTGTAGGCCAAGTTAGTACCGGTAAAAGTCTTTTGGGGGCAAAAGCCTTGTCCAACATTGCATTATGTCAAGTTCGGTATAGCTTTTCTCCTTCCAAGATTGTTTTTAGAATCTTTGAGATTTTAAAATCTCCTGAACGTCACACCACTGTATGATTGAGCAAAAAAGTCGTTCATAAGCAGAATATGACAGTTTTTCTGTCCGCAGTCATAACACCGGGATCTATGGATTATTTGTCGCATAATTGTCGTACGCCGGTACGTCGCACGACTGCTTCCAGCTAAGCACACATCGATGTGCTTCTCATTGATTTTCCACGTTCGCATTGAGCAGGAGAGAGCCTCACATTGAGGTACGCTCGTCACGTTCATTCTACTGACTTGTACAATATGGAATATATTGATATACGTACGGTGGATAGTTAGCGCAATAGGGAATAAAGTATTTAAACGCAGGTATGACATTTATTTTCGCCTTCATTATCCTTTTGAACATTTTTCAGAACTTTTTATTGTTGTCTTCCTTGACAATTCATTATAGTTTGTTATAGTTTCATTCAGATTCCAAAACATACTCGTTAACCTGGTCTCATTATTTTTCACAGAATATTGTAGATTTTGTGTAAAACCCTGCTCTTTTCTACAAGATAGTGATTTTTCGTAACTGCTGAGTTAGCCTAGGAGAACTTTTTGTGACGATTCTTTCCTGGCCTAAACAGACCATTGGGAAAACTCACTTGTTCTGACTGACTTGGGCTAACAAATAGTAATAGTCAGTGCGACTTACCTCTTTGAAAAAACAAAATGCAGGTGATTTTGGTTACGTTTGAGGAAGAGACTTGTCAGCAAAGAACCTTACATTTACACACAAACCATTTGTTTACAAATTAAGTGGCATTTTAACTGAGTGTGTAGACGAGGTTTTTTATTCGCTCCATTCTCACCTGATTCAACAGTTGTTCACCATTTTGCTGCAACTCAGTTCACCTCAATCCTGAGAGACTAACAACAGTTTGTGAATAAATATGTTCAGTTGAATTAGATTTTACCAGCTTTGCACTGCAGTAAGTTGGAAACGAACTTGTTAGTTAAGGAGGATTATCTCAAGGCACTTACATGTACATGTATGTTATTTACTTGTGGATGGGGTATTTTACTTGCTGTTGCAAAGGCACAGGGTACAAGGTAAGGTACTGCAGCTTACTGTCCCATGCGATGGACTGAAGAACCAGGATTAATACCATGGCCTGGGATTCAAACCTCCTGCCACTTTTTTGGCATGCGTATGTTAGTATTGTGCAAGATTTCACTTGCGTTTTCACTAACATTTCCAACAAGATGATGAAGATTTGAACGCAAAATGGGGCCTACGCACGTTATCATGGTTACCTAAACCCCTGGAATCAATCCGAACTGAGAGTACTGAAAACCCCCGAAAAAATCTTGAAAAATGGTGAAATTTCTGGAAAAATTCCGGAAGGCATGAATCAGGGGTTGGCAGCTCTGTGAAGGGCCAAATGAATGAAGGATGCTGCACCTGGCTCGAATCAGGGGTTGGCAGCTCTGTGAAGGGCCAAATGAATGAAGGATGCTGCACCTGGCTCGAATCAGGGGTTGGCAGCTCTGTGAAGGGCCAAATGAATGAAGGATGCTGCACCTGGCTCTAGTAAAAATGTGTCATGTGGCAAAGCATTCTCCTCTCTCTCCAGTGGCTGAATTAGGTTCGCTGCCATTTTTTCCCGAATTAACCNGATATCAGCACTTAAAAGCAAAACTGAAATTGTCTCAGCTGTTTTTGTCCATTTATCTAAATGTTTTTGAGAAATAGATAATCATTTCGTCGATAGATAACCCTGAGGAAAACATCTTTCGCTGATCAATCAATTTTTCCACAACAGCCGTCTGTCACCTCGATTGATTGATTAATTCATAACTCGTCAATCAATATCCACAGATTCCAAAGTACATCGGGCTAGATTGAGATGCATCCATGTCCGCAGGGCTGCGGTAAATAATGATCGCTGTTGATCTGTGCACTGTTTTTTTGTTCCAACGTGTAAAGAATACCGTAGTTCTGCTTTTAGTTTTAACAACACTTCACTGCTTACTGTCAGACTGTCTCGGTGGTACAGGGCGTCAAGGTGGTGCCGCAGATTTAGGTTATGAGTGACATCATGACGCTGTTTTAATGGAAAATCAAAATGCATAAAGTTGTGTTCCAGTACCCATTTACAATACGTAGAATTGTACCGAACCGTGCTCGACCCGCAACGAGCCTTCTGAAGATTGAAGGGCTCATTTGGTACCGGTGTGACAGGGATCATAATCCCCTGGAAGCAAAGTCTGGGATCTATTGTACTGCCTGATCAACCCGCAGCTTTCCTTTGTGGAGGGTTATATCACTAACCCTGATCGACACTTTAGCCATGCGAACTTACATCCCTGGGACCTTGATCCCTGTCACACCAGGAGAAGCTGGCTTGTCCCATTTACACTTGGCAAGACTGAACCGAACCGTGCTCTGGCCAGACCGAGCATGGTGAAAATTCCATAGTGTAAAACTAAAAGGGGCTGTAGTGTCCAATAATTAGAAGTTAGGGTGACCTAACCTAATATTACAGCGACACTAATATTCAATCAAGATACCTGGAGTTAAGCCGCCATGCTGTGATGACATTTCCGAGATGGGTGTGGCGGTCAACCAGGGAGGAGTATATATATTGATACGCTGTATTATTTACTTGATCAATTGATAATTATAAACAGAGCATGCCAGAGACAGAGTTACCGGTAATCCGGCTGGATTGATTTCCTGTTTTCCTACTTTTTGCTTCGTTGACATGGTTGAGGCTTGCTTGCAGCCTTGCACCGATTTAGTACAAATGACCGATGTCATGTTTTTCAGTTGAGGGAGGGACTTCTAGTGGTCTTGCTGAACCATCATTTCAGGATGTCTGAGTAGTCCTGTGTTTCCCTCACCCTGTCATATCTGCTGCCCCTTAGTGCTGGCGATTGATGCCTAATGTAAGGGTCCGTGGGTTAGAATCTGGTTAGGTAGGAAGTGATGTCTTTCACCTCAGAAACCCGTTTCTATTTCATGTTCCTGAAAACATCAGGGGTTCTTAACGCTTGCTCTCTTCGTCACCACAGTTAGGTGACGAAGGGTGTGAGCGCTAAGAACCCCTGATGTTTTCAGGGTGCATCTATGGTGGAGTGCAATTTCTTGTCAGAATCACTGTGAAAGAGATGCCCTCTTCAGGTGTGCAGGATTTCTTTGATGGTTTCTCCTTGACTGCATTCTGCCTGTTCCTGTAGCACCGACCTTCACCTTCCACTTCCAGCCCTTCCTCCTCTCCACCTCCCATCCCATACCCCAGCTTCCTCAGCCTCTGCTCCACAATTCCCCTTCCATCACTGTGTACCACAGAATCGAGCCAAAAACTTAAATAAGGCACACAGTTTTCAAACAAAGATACACCGGCATTGTCATGGCACATCAGATCTGCAGTGCTCGAACTCAACTTCACATGATACGACCCTGGATTGCTACCCTAGCATGGCAGATGAGCCGGTTTCCGTCATTGCATCACATTATATCCGTAACTATCCGATTTCGCTACAATTTCCTTCCAATATCTCAACTATGATTGGATTATGCCTTCCTTGCTCGTCCTGTTGTTTCCAATAATTCAGCTGTCGATAGTGCTACATTTAGACTGTCGTACCAGATTTGGCGGTTGAATTGGGACAGATTGTCTCAAAAAAATGTTGTATCAATATCCTCCTGACAGTCTGCCTTATATGGTAAGGAGCACAATCGCCCTACCTTTATCCACGTACCTTCCACGTATGTCGTGCGCAAGGTACGCTCCAGTTTATTGTGTACGGTACGAATATGCCACGTGTCTCTTCTGCGTGACCTCCACGCATGACACGCAAATGACGGCATCTTCAGTGCGTGCCTTCCTAGGTACTGGAGCATCCGCGGAAGATACGAGGACGGTACCCGCCACGCATGATGCTGTGCTGTGGTACGCAGATGGTACACGGTGCAGAAGGTAGATGGTACACGGCGCGGAAGGTAGGTAAGTTGTGCCGAGTACTGTAAGTACTTTGTCCTGTGGGGATCAATATGATGCCTATGGAATGTCTAGCATTACGAAAAATCGATTACGAAAGACGCAAAACCATCCTTTCCTATGTACGTCAGTTGCTGTTTTGTTAAAAATTTGTGGTTCCTATTCCTCTTCAAAAACGAAGTTTACCAGCTCCAGAGTTACCACTGTATGGATCCAGTCATAAGGTCACCTTGTATCATCAGGTGAGTTTGTAATTGCCCCCTTCATCCTGATATTGGACTATTATCAGCAGTGTCCGACAGAATCCCTTTGACATTGCTTGTTGGATGCGTTCCTGAAGGTGGTTGGTGATGACTTTCTGTCACATTGTGGTCTTCTGCCCTTCACCGCAAAAAGCCGGCCAGGAGTTGTCCGTGGTCAGTTGTCGTGGTACGAATTGTCCAACTCTCGAGTCCTCGATACGAATTGTGTTAGTACAAGTTGTCAGGTATGAATTGTCGGAGTACGAATTGACCTACATGTACCCGGTACACAAAATTGCCGTAGGAACGACTTGGTCCCGGAAGCATGTAGCGTATTGCTGTCAGCGGTACACGAAATGTCACGGTACAAATCTTAAGGGTACGAATCGTCCTAGTCGGAGTCCTAAACGAGTTGTCCTACTACTCGTCTTGGTACGAATCAACCTAAGTACAAATTGTCCTCTGTATGAGTTCATCTGGTGCAAGACTTCTCGTGCACGGTGCAAATATTGTCTGGTACGTTTTGTTAGAGATCGATTGTCCTGTTACCAACTGTCCATGTATAATCTTATGTCCTCTGTTAAAGAGATGAGAGGGAAGGTGACAACCCGCATTGCTGGCGAGAAATTCATCGAAATCCTCATCTGTCCATTTCTCATGCAACCTCCCAGTTCATCCATCACGACCCCTGATTATGGGCCCACAATTCCATTTACATGGAAATAGCTCTTGTGAGGTGACAGAGATAAGAATTGCGATCTCTCAGTTCAAGAAGTCAATTTTCTTTTTGTTCGATTCTCGATTAGAGAATGTGGGGAATGATGATCTGCTGAGACGCTGCTCGTTGACGTCGGCCTTAAGGTGCGACCTCGGGCTTCTACCAGCCACCCGGCTTCCCATTTGGTTCTTCTACCTACAAGAGTAGGTAAACCACAAAGCAGTCATGATGAGGAAGGAGCGCATGCTCCGAACCCGGATCGCCAAATTCCCTAGATCCAGTCCTCACTGCTGGATGGTGTTTCCATCAGGGCTGAAGCCATAGTGTAATAGGGAACCTGCATAATGTTTTGTCCCGGCAGGTCGGCGCTGTGAGCAGTTGTACCAAAGACGTCAACAACAGAGCAAAAGCAATGCGATGTCGTAGCGTCATGATGTCCTTGATGCAGTGCAACACCGACCGAGACGTCAAAAAAAGCTAAAACCGCTCACAGTGCGTCCCAGTAGCAGTAGTTCTGCAAGTTCGCATTGGCCCCGGTAAAAGAGGCCATCTCAAGCTGCTCCTGTCCCTCTCTTGGATGGGGTCTTTCACTTGCCCTTGAAAAGGCTTATGGTACAAAGGCACCATGGCTTGTACTGGTCCATGCTGCAGACTGGAGGAAAGGGATTATTTATCCCATAGGTGGAGGCTGGATTCGAACCAGGACCAGCTGATTGCGTGAAAACCACTATGCTATCAGGTCTCTGCAAGCACCTTGCCATCGTTGTTCCGTAATGACAGGGACACCAGAGTGACTTAAATTCCTGCCACAAAGTCTTGGATGTCTCCCAATTTACGTCAACGTCTCCGTGGTTCTTCCTGCATTATTGGGAGAAATGTAAAAATTTGAACAACTCCCGTGCCTGTGGCGGAATTGATATTTATCGGCATCCCGAGTCCTTACTTCTATTAGTTCCTGATTTCCACCATTCTTAAACACGTTTAACGGCTTTATCAGTGCCACGCATCTGTGTGCATTTGGTAATTATGATTGCCGCTGATGTCGTGAAGTCCCAAAGCCATGTGCATTCGTGTAAATCCGATAATCGCCTCAAGGACGTGTACGGGGAAATCGTGATTGTTAAAATTCCATTACCGGTCAACATTTCTCTTCTTTAATGTTGGGTGTAACAATCAACAGCGGAAGGCCATGGCGTATGAATGATAGGTGGGGCTTACAGGGTTTCCTCAGAAAAAAAAATAAGGGTACGGACCAAAAAAATTTTTTTTGAAAAAAAATTTGTTGAAAAATTTTTTTTTGAAATTTTTTTTTGTGGATTTTTTAAAGGGTTTTAAACGATGTTTGGTGCCATTTTAGGCGTATTTTGAAGCATAAAATCCTCGCCCCGGTCATGTCGGTTGTTTGGTTTCGTCCGGCATGTCATGGAAAAATGGTTACCCAACATTTTTGAGGGTACGGATCCGTACCCTGGGAAAATTTAAGGGTATGGAATTTTACCCATTTTACCCTCTGGCGGAAACACTGGCTTAGGAACGACTTACCTCTCTGCCAAAGCAGAATGTTAACCCATTGCAGTGGATTTCTAACTGTGGCTTTGTATCATACATACCGGTCGCCCATACAACGATTGACTTTTGTCCATCGCTTAACTTCCACTCGGCATTTGGCAAGGCCACTGTGCAACCACTGGGCAGTAAAGAAAATCCTCTATTGCTGGCAGGTTTGGTCGTGCCATGTAGTAGGCCCTACAGCAGAATGGTGTTGACATTGCAATGCTAGGCCAAAATGCATAATGCAACCTGTCGTTCACATGTGGTTCTTAAACTTGGCCGAAGCTCCTCAGTGGCGCCGTACTGGTCACATCGGGTCAGGGTTGGTGACGACCTTCTGTTTGGGAACCTGTCGAACTGTCTCAGAAAAGGATACTTGAGAAAAGTCTTATACCCTAGCTCCCTGCATTGGCGTAACGAGCATCGCTACCAAGTGTGAGTGACAGGCCCAGAGCAGGCCAGCTGACCCTTCTGGGTCAAAATTGTATGCTCATCAACTGTAAAGTGAACCGCGGGCTAAAAATAGTAACCCTGCTTGGATCCCATGCCTACTGCTATCAGCAGGCTATCAGGTTCTTCAGTGACTCAACCTTGTGGGCAGTACAGACCTAATTTCTTCATTACCTGCTTCATGCATGCACTGTACATGTATGAATCAGGCTGATGCATGAAGTTCCTTGAACAAGTTGAAAAACTCTTCCAGTACCTGGTGGAACTTGTTGAACAAAGGATACTTGACTGCTTCCCTCTCTGAACGTGGATTATAGTGTTGTCTTCTTTCTGGCAATGTTCTCTGATGATCAGGATAATTCACTTTGTGTGATGAAGATTTCTGAAGACCTAGACCTGAATCTGGTGGATTGTGAACCGGTATCTTGATGTCTAGAAAATGATCAGTGAAGTGCTTCTAGGTAGGCCTAATGAATTAGCATGAAGTAACTGCAACTGTCAGAGATGTATTATGGGCTGTAGGTCTAAGCCATAGCTGTAGTTGTAAAGGGCTGCTACCAGCATCACTGCTACGTGACAGTATAGGTCTGTGGTACAAATTTGTAGTCAGATTTTGAAATAGCTGCTCTCTAGGCCTAGCAGACTGGAATCTTAGGTTTTGTCCCCGAGGCCTTCCAGCCACCCTTCCTCCTAAGGCCTCATTCATTTTGCGTATTGACCCCTTATACATGTATCACTGCCATTGTCCAAAATCTTGAATTTAGGCCCTTTTGTGTCCTGAAATAATCTTCTGAAAGGTGTTTTCCTTGGCATGTTTGGTCATGACACAGCACATGCCTGTGATGACACGAGGCCGTGGCATGGCCTAGCGGTACCTCTCTGACATCATATTTTGTGACGTTCGAGGACTGCTACAGGCAACCTCTAAAGGCAGTAAGTAAAGTCTCCCATTCAGCATAGGCCATGGGCCGAGTCGTTGTTGAGCTCATTCTAGACTCGATTGTCCTTTGACAAAGAACTTAGTGACAGATTGCAGGATGTTCTCCAGTCATCTTCCTGTCGTCCCTAAGCACATGTTTCATTTAGATTTACGAGTAGGCCTCCTCCACTTCCTCAAATTGGTCACGCGTCATACCCTTTGTAGTACAAACTTGACATTCAGACCATGCCATGGGCCGTTGACTGTTTATATTTGCCCACATTGGTTTATCAACAGGGTATTTGACATACTTTCTCTCGGGTGACTTACATAAATAGCTGTTAATTTTTCCGGTCATCATTGTGTCATAGGATGTACAATGCAGGCATGGCAGGGGACACAATCTGCTGGATCACTACTCTGGGATTGTAAAAGGAGACTGGCAAAAAATGACCGGCTAAAAATTTAACCTGCTGTGGAAGGAGATCGGTGGTGTTATTGTTGTGGATGGTTGGTTTCTTACAGAGCAACGCCTAAAATCTCTCAGGATACTCAGGGAGGAGGTTCAGTGGCCAAATTCACATGATATGCTTTATAGTGCACTAGGGTGTACAATGAATACTGAATCTTGGAAAATGCTGGTGTTGCATGTCTGTGTGTCGCAGCCAGCCCTGTAGTGTAGTTTACTGATATTATTTGGTTTAGGCGCACATTGAAAGCTGGCATGCTTTGACCCTTTAGAAAAATTCTATCACACTGGAGGATTGTCGAGTGTTGGACTGGCCGAGTCCCTGATTGGGTGGTTATAGGATGGCTGGTAGAAGGCAGCTGTAGAAAGTTCGTGAAGCCCGTCACTTTTTCTTAAGGGGTCCACATTAGCTTTAGTAGGGGTACAGTTGGCAGGATACTTTTCGAAATTTTGAGGTTGAGAACTAATTGAACTTTATAGTGGGTTCCCTTCTTTGCCAGTACCGGTAGGCCTACGCCGACCTCAGCATTCTAGGTGTGTCAGTCCAAAAGCGAAACTGATGTGCAGCCGTTTGAACTATTTCAAATGAATATTGGTGATTCTTTTTATGATGTTATTCAGAATTCACTATGAATAATGAATGATGTATAGATGCAATGTAGGCCTGTCTCTTTATGTAGGCCGATGTAGCATGTGTAGCTGATCATTGTTCGCACAGACATGACAGAGAAACTGTGTCTACCTTTCGTTTTAGATAATGGATAGTACCTTCTCCTAACAGTGGGTCCTTGTAACTTACTATTTCTGGTAACTCTAGTCATTCTGCGCACCTGCAACTGACGGAGATTGTTCATGCTGCAGGAGAGAGAAAAAAGTTAGGATTACCTGCGATGATGGATCATAACCTTCCTGTATTACGGTATTTTCATTGCCGAATAGGATATTACATCTGACTTGTGTGTGTGGAAACGAGAATTCTTATTTCTCTAGTCATAAACTTCGATGTGTGTCAGTTAATATTTTGCTACCTGAGTCAACCATCGGAATCAAACTCACAATGTCGGTCTTGGTGGAAACGGTTCCGGCTAAGAAGCCTCCGGTTGCTGTACGGTTCTGTCAGGGAATATTTCGAAGGCCCAAGATGACCAAGAGAACGGAGGTCTATCCCCGGTCAAATCGGCCGCTTTCGGTGACAAGTTTGGAGGATGTGAAAATGTAAATATCCACTGTGTTATTTATTTGTGACCCATGACAGCAAATGAGTCGGAATGCGCTGGAAAGAAGACCCAAGATGACGCCAGAGAATTACAGAAATGGACAAAGTCAAATGGGCAGACAATCCTGAAATCAACAAACTGTTGGTGTCACCTTGCATGCCTTGGGCATGTTGGGAGTTGGGTCTTCTTCTGTGCGCATTCCGACTGTCACGGGTCACATTTACTTGCAGGGACAAACAATTTTTCTGCCCTGCAGTATCCTCGTTCTTGCAGCTCATAGAAAGCATGTGGTACACTGTACCTTGTTTCACTGAAGACTTCCCCGCAGCTGTGCCAAAGCTTTGCTAACCCAACGCAGATGTTCTTTTTGCAGCTAGCGTGGTATCCATGCATGGTGCACATAATGTGATTTGAACCTTATGCCTAGCATACAGCGGCCTTGCAACTGCCCGCAACTAGCGGCAATGGCATTTCCAGCAACTGGCTGGAACTGGCGGCATCCAGGAGCATCTGATCAGTTGCTCGAACAGGCTAATGCCGGCCTTCCACGTGAAAGAAAACTTGCGACAGTTCTGGCAAAACTGTCAAGCAGGTTACTGTCGCACGGTTCTGTCGTGTGGCTCTTTCACGTGAAACAAAATTTCCAAGACTGTCAACAGTCTACTTGAAGTGGAAAGCACCTTCCACATGCAAGTCGCTGTCAGACAGGAAAATTGCAACCGAGAACTTTCAGGTGGAGGGGCCAGCATGAGGAACGCACATCGACAGCGGTTGATCAGTTGAGATGCTTGCAGTTACTGATGACGATGCTTAGTTTTAGGGGTTGGGAATGGATACATTTTCTGTGGATCCGCATCATTCATTGATTGGCATGCACACTGGTGGAAAAAGCCCTGATGGATTTCCATCATGATTGCCAAGCTTCATCTTTACACCTTCTCCTTCTCACTTGAACAAATACTGACTATCCATTCTCTAAACGTTGTCTGCACACCTTTCAACGAAGATCGATGACATGTGAAACAGCAACTTTTGTTGCAGAGGCCAGGCATGCCAGGCCTTGGGGATATTATCATCAAAAGGGAAAGCATATCATTTTTAGCTCACTGGGGTGAGCTATTACGATGGTGCGGTGTCCGTCGTCCGTCGTCGTCGTCGTCCGTCGTCGTTGTCCGTTAGCAGGGCACGTTTCGTAACCGCTGGAGCTATTGATCTGAAACTTGGTGCATATATGCCCCTAGGTCAGATGACCCACCACACCAAGTTTCGGTCCCATTCGACTCTCAGTTTGGCCACCAGGTGGCGGAAACCAAAAACACAAAAAGTGCAATAACTCCTGAACTAATGACTAGATCATCTCCAAATTTTTATTATAGGTGTAGCTAATAAGGATACATAACATATATAACGGGTTTTTGATTTGACCTACTTTTCAAGGTCACAGAGGTCAAAGTTCGACAAAAGTGACGAACCTGCCACAGTTTGTCATTATTTCACCGAGCAACTTCATATCTTGCATAAACATGCATTGGAGGGGTACCTTAAAAAATACCAAGTTTCGGCCCGATT
>NMRB01001252.1:59360-69966 GCA_002633025.1 Notospermus geniculatus
ATATTGATCAAATATCTTGGGTCTACAACATAGTTTAGTAACCTACAAACCTTATCAAAAATAGATACATTTCTCTAGCTGGCTTATTATACTGCAAAGAGGAAGAATTACATGGTGTACATGGCCTAAAGTACTGCATATGAAAATCAATGGTGAAATTTGAACAGTATTAACCCTCTTAGGCCCAGTCATGGGCGGGGTGTATCCTGATGTCGTAACTTGATTTTCCTGGTCTCTGGATATATCCTGATTGGCCATATCATTGTTCTGTTCCTGTCTGAAGATCGTTGGTGCCACCAGGAAGACATGCAATGGCCTGCATCCATATTAAATGACTCGTGTGTAGTGCAGTGGGGGATCACAGCCATAATAGAGGGCAGCACACCGAAACCACGTCCAATACAATAGATCCATGGTGGGAGAAATTGATCACGACCTGGATGTCACTTTCATTTCAATAGTTAACTGCTAGTGACACCTATTGAGCAGTGAGCCTGGGCCCCATTAGGATGACAAGAAATTCCATGTAGTGGCAGAAATTGAAATTGCCCCACAGGAAGTGAGGCCAAAAATCACCAGGTGCTGGGGCTGAAAGTGTTAAGATCATCGTTACCAGTTGCTGTACCATGGAGGTAATTGTACACCTGGAAGTCAATTATGACGGATATGGTCATATAATAGGTCACCAGTCGACTGAACTACATAATTAAACCTTGTATAGGCATGATAGGTGTGTCCCAACAATGCAGAATTACACTACATCAGTTGCTACGAGGATATGATGTTGATATGAATCAACATCCCCCATGTATGAATCTGGACACTGTACCTTTCAAGCAGCCACACAAGTTGCAAAAAAAGTATGTTGTGGTCTCTTTAGAAAGCTAGCCGAAGCATAAAAAAGTGTCTGAAAAGGTGTCCACGATAGATCTTATGGAAAAAAATGAAAAGGTCAGAGGGTCAGAGACTCTCCATTTTGTAAGAAGCTCCTACTTGAATTGAATGTATGTTACCCTGGAGACTAGCTAAGAATAAAAAATGTTGAGTGGAAAATCTTAAGATGAAAAGCTGTGTCATGTCTATCGTACTTATAGAAAAAACTTCACCACATATCACTAAGTGTGGATGTGAAAAGCTTCCTTTCTCTACGGAAGTGAGATTTTTGAGCTGCTTGGGGGTCCATTATAGTGGACAGGGCCAATTTAATTACCATCGCATGCATGGTAGGCAGCGGTGACAAATCCCATCGGCTGCAGGATGCATGGCCGAGGCAAAAGCAATTGCTACTTTTACCCACCATTGGTCCAATCATGCCTTCTTCATTTTGCTTCTGGCAGAGACAAAGGCAGTTGGTAGATTGACCCACCATCATGACCATTGGATCAGGTATGCCTACTTCATTGGCTGCTATGTGGCAGAGGCAAAGGCAGTTGTTAGATTTACCCACCATTGGATCAGGCATGGCTACTTCATTGGCTGCTACGTGGCAGAGGTGAATACAGTTGGTGAATTTACCCACCATTGGTTGAAATGTGCCAACTTCATTGGCTGCTTTGTGGCAGTGGCAAAGCCAATACAGTGTAAATTTACCCACTACTGGATCAGACATCCGGACTTCATTGGCTGCTGAGTGGCAGGAGCAAAGGCATTGGTTGATTGACCTACCATTGGTTGAAAAACATACCTTCTTCATTTGCTGCTTCATGGCAGTGTCAAAGACAGATTCACCCACCATTGCTGCAGACTTTAAAAACCCATTTGTGATATGAATGAAGACTATCTTTGATTGTGCTTCACCACACTCAATGATGCCGATCCAGCAACTGAAGACAATCCTGCCCTTTGAGGTAAAATTTTGGTGACTGTTTGAGCTATTGAGAGAGATCACCAGACAAGCTTTGGCTCATGCACCATTTAGGCGCAGAACGCCACATTTAGAGAATCTATCACATCGATGATCAGCGATCCGTAAAAACCAATAAATACATCAGCCACTCCTTCCGTAAGAAAATGTCATGTCTTGAATCAGGATTAACCCTCCTGGAGAAATCAGTCACGATCAGGGAGGTGTCTGTATTGTTGGCCAAGTCAAAATGGCTCTGCAGTCGTCGACAAGTCACTTTCCAGGTTGGATCATTTCATAATTGTAACGTCCATGACCTGTGACTACATCTGTTGCCCAAGAATTTCTTTCATTGTGGTATTCCAAGTTTTAAGGATGTGTTACAGAACGGTAGTTGAATTTGGGGGCGGTTGAAATCAAAGTTGCACTTGCAGCCCAAGTTAGATTTCCACTTACATTGATAGGGCAGTTGTAGTCAAAGGTGTTACACTACAGCCCTAGTTGGGAGCCAAATCAGGTGGGGGCAGTCAAAGCTGTTACACTACAGCCCTAGTTTGGAGCCAAATCAGGTGGGGGCAGTCAAAGGTGTTACACTACAGCCCTAGTTGGGAGCCAAATCAGGTGGGGGCAGTCAAAGGTGTTACACTACAGCCCTATTTGGATTTCCACTCATAGTGGTAGCCAAATCAGGTGGGCAGTTGTGGTCAAGGCTGTTGCACTTACAGCCCTAGTTGGATTTCCACTCACTTGGAAGCCAGATAGGTGGACAGTTATAATCAAAGGTGTTGCACTTACAGCCCTAGTTGGATTTCCACTTAAAGCCCTAGTTGGATTTCCACTTAAAGCCCTAGTTCGATTTCCACTCACATCAGTTGCCAGATTAGGTGGACAGTTACATGTATATTCAAAGCTGTTGCACTTATAGCCCTAGTTGGATTTCCACTCACTTTGGTAGCCAGATAAGGTGGACAGTTATAATCAAAGCCGGTATGCTTACAGCCCTAATTGGATTTCCACACGTAGTGGTAGCAAATTCAGGTGGGCAGTTGTAAGCAAACCTGTTGCATCTACAGCCCCAGTTGGATTAAATGGATCCTCTTACAATGGTAGCCATAGTGCAAAGGTTTTAGTTGTCAATTGCCTTGTCACCATGGTTGCTCCAATCTACCGTGGAAGTGGCTGTCTTATTTGTCCTTGTTGTTGCATTGTGTTGCCTTTTTGTGAAAGTATCAAATGTAACTGGTAGAAATGTATCCCTTGGCTGCCGTCTGACTGAAATAATGACGTTGAGATTGATTGCATTTCACATGCAATGCGTGAGAGAGTGCCACAACTTTGCAGTCAATACAGAACCAACACAGACGCAATCTGACTTCAGTGAAAGTAAACTAAAGTAAAAAAAGTTGGAAAATCCATCACTGAAATTGACACTATTACATACTGGAATGTGAGCTGCATCATTCAGGATTTTGACTTTTGTGTACACCCAGTCACTTCGGAAGCAACAGAGTCAACATAAGTTAAATTAGATCTCCAGTCTGTCAATTTGTGTTGTAGGTTTTGCTGCTCTATGATAACAGAATTCTTTCATGGTTGTCGATTTATGATAAATATTTCATTCTATTTCTAGTTCACGCTGTGTTTGGATTAATAAAGCATCGTTTAAACATCCATGACATTTTGCTGCATCTGTAGTTGAGTTGCTGGTAGTTAAATTTTCTTTACGGCACGGTGTGTCTGTAAAATTAGTGAACAACAAGCTCAGCTGCTCCAAAAGATCTGCCAAACGAGTGTGACTCCGTTGTTGGTCTCAGGACTTGCAGCTACCATGACTGCAAGAAGGAACTGCTCTTGATATGAATTGAATAGAACATCATGGACCTGGAACATGATCGCATGGCTAAAGCTCTTCCACTGTTAGAGTACATGAGTGCCAGAGGGAGCCTGGAAGAGTTCGCAGTAGAATATTGGACCTTTGCCATCCTAACGCCCACTGTGCATGACTTGTGTAGATTGTAGGGGAACACAGCAGGGGTATCTGCCTATAGTCCTTCATGCAAGCCTCGCCGACATTTCGGCGCTCGCTGCTACATGTAGGTACATGTACTATGGCTACAGCCTGCTATTTTATCAAATCTTTGCCTCCCCCAGCCTCCAGGACGTTCCTACAACCCTGGACTGCCCTGATGGATGGGACTTAAATGCACTGAACACATATTTAGGGCTAAAGAGTTGAAATATCAGTTGGAAAAAGCATTTGACTTTCATATGCGTACTGTCAATATCTGATAATGTTACGTATGTAAATATGCTAATCACTCTAATGTATTTAGCCAATGGGCCATTGATTTACTGTCAATAGAAGGAGAGTAAATAATTTGCATACATGGTGCTGATTGAGGTAAGAAATGAACTTATTTCATTAGGGTTTGTGGCCACTTTCTCCAGCATCTCATCCTCCTAATTGGCTAATCTTTTCTGACAAATTGGGACTGCATCATAACCTCGAGGTACATCAAGAGTAAATTAGGTTACTCTAGGAGCTGAAGTAACTTATCACTGTGTTGTGTTTGATTGTGGGGGTCTCTGCCTGAGTGTCACTTGATCCTAATAAGAAATCACTACCTTTTAGTCTAGGCCAAATTTATAGTGTACCTATATAATGCAATCTTGCTATCCATTGAAGGGTGTTTTTTTTTCTACATGTTTTGGATACCCGACTTGGAAGTATTTCATTGTATGAAATGACAGTGGGTCTAAGAATTTAAGATAAGTAACTGAAATGTATCCACGGTCAAGTCACTAAAATTTAGCCAGTCATGTCAATGCCACTAAATCACTTCCATCACTCTTCTCATGGTTACCAAAGGAATTGATCCTAGGACCCCCGCTAGGACCGCCTGGGGTCTTGTCCTAAACCAGGCCGTTAAACCACTCTGGTAAAAAACAAGACCCAAGGTCAGTGCTGTTCCCTTTCACCTCTAATTGCCAGAGTAACCCAGCGTTTCTCATATCTCAGCCTGGATTGTCACTCCTCTGATTTCCCGATCACCAATTCTGTATTGCTGTCATTTACCAATTGTGATATTTTATTATCGTAATGGATTTGGTCATTTTCCAATCGGGTTGGTTGTCATAACTTCATCTGGTGCTTGATGGACGAGAAAGTAATGATGAGGCAGTCTGAAGGTTAGGGCTATGAGTTATAGTTCAATGTTGTTTGTCGTATTGCATTTTCTCCTGTCTGGTTCATATAGCGAGGTTAAGATCTGGTCCGACTCCCACTCCCGCTCCGACTCTGAGGTGCTAAAATTCGGATTTTTCAAGTCGGAGATAAATTTACCACCCAGGCGGGTTCCATTCGTTCTCCTGAAAGAGAAAACACCATTGCTTGGAAAACCCCGTTGAATTTGATGACATAGTTCCCAAAAAACGAATCGTCTGGAGTTCGAGTCGAGACTCAGAACGTTAATATCTGAACCTCCTTAATAAAAGGCAGTCCCATCAATTCGGCTGTTGAATCTTTTGCCCCGTGCACTCCTATATCAGTAGACTCTATCACTCCAATAGAGCTCAGCACCTGACGGTAACTTGCTAGGCCAACAGCGTCACGACGTCCCGTGCCCCATTCTGGACGCGGTGACGCCACTCGAAAAACCTCCACTTGTTTCAGCGATCATGACGTCGTCTCAAGTCAAGATGTCATGGAATGAGTACGGGACGTCGTGACGCTGTAGTTACCATCAGGTGCTGCGCTCTTTTGGACTGATATCCAGACCCCATCCAAGTGAGGAACATGAGTAGCTTGTGATGGCCTCCTCCTTACCAGGGCCAATAATGCCATACCGATAGCGTCGGACCTGACGGAAAAATGAAATGCAAATAATCCGGCTCTCCAGTCTTTTGCCCTGTGTGTCCTATATCAAATGCTGATTCCTTGTCAGGCCGCAAGATGAATCTCTGCCCCCAAATGCATAAACTAGAGCTATGGAGACAGTTGACAGTTGCAAGCCCACAGCAGCAATCCAGGTGCACCATGTGCCGTATGGTCCACTGGTTCAGTGCAAGGAATGAGAATTCTATGCAGCCCAACATGAAAGGTCCGTCCCGCATCGTTCAGCAAGTATGATGAATTGGCTGTAACCTATGCATCAAGATGAAATATTTACACCGAGTGCCGTAGTTACTGATGCGTCCTGTTGGTAAGATTCATTGGATTGCCATCCGAGGGATAGTAATGGTTGCAGTGAAATTCCAAGAGGGGTGATATTGTTGCCTTGATTGGCGCGGAATCGTCCGATTGATGTCAAAAGATGACATGATATCCTGCAGGCACTGATAATGTCCGTCATATTCCCTGGTAATTGCTGTGGTCATGGTGATTTGGATGAATGGCCAGAAGGTAATATGTGGAAGCTAAAGGGTATAGGAGCTTCACGTGGTTGTAGAACATGTGGAACATGTTGAGCTGACCCTGGGTGGCAGCAGCAGATATCCAAAAAAGAGCACAAAAACGACACACAGTATACAATAAATCGGAAAGTCGTCTCTGAATATTTTGCAAATTTTTGGGGTCTTCCTCAGGCGCTATATAGAAGAGATCCCAGAGATTCACCTCTGGGATCTTTCCGATTTATTGTATTGGTGGCAGCAGCAGGGTACCATAAGGCCCGTTTCCACTACAGCCGATTCCACAACGGCTTGTGGCAAGCGGAGCGGTCTTCACAGGTATTGGGATAATCAACAGGCCATTGTTCGAAAGATTGTCCAAAACCCTGCGAAAGTGGCACCGCTCGCCACAAACCACGGCGGAATCTGCTTGGAAACGGGCTTTGGGGCCGTGATGTGGGTGAACACTGCATGCTACCAATCATGCCAGTGGCCTAATTGGTGTAGTACGCTTCTCTTATCAGGAGCTAAAGAATGACAAATGAGCCTGCAGCACTCAAAAGTGGCCAACTCAGATATTTTCTGACGCCAAGCTAGCACTTGGTGAGAAAAATCCTAAAAAAGTCGCTTGTGCTTGCTGTAGTCAGGTGTTGGCATTTGATGTCTGTCGCAAGCCAAATGTCAAACTGCACACAAAGCCCCAACGGGCATGAGTTGGAAAACATTGGGATTTTTGCATCCATGTTTTGTCGAGGTTGAAGAACATGCCTTTTAACCTCATCATGATGTTGCGGGCCCAAAACAGGCCTCAATCACTTCCCGATTGCAATTGGTTCCATGATAATCGTATTACGCTCACTCTATGGCTTCTTTCACAAACACAGCACCATTTTTTTGCTGGTTTAGCCCTGGTTGTCATGGCGTTGGAGTGTTTAACAGCTTCTTGGGTTGTTGTTGATCGGGGCTGAGAAGAACATTGCCTCGATGCTGCAGATGTTGTTTGTTCCCTGACGTGGCAAATGATTTCCAGACCCAAAGTTGGGATTTCTAAAAAACGTAGCTAAAGCCAGCAGCACACTATGCGATATCACAAACGATCAACATACTCATCATTGATCTTCTCATCAGCCACTGCAGACTTGGTGATATCTGCTTTGGTATTGTTGGACATTGGGCATTACATCGCCGGCGAGAGGATTCCACGCATCGCTGTCCAGCGCGCTCCTGGCATCAACAGCCAATTTTAGCATTGTTCGAGATTGGGCGAACATCGCTGGCGAGAGGACTCCATGCATCGCTGTCCAACGCACTCCTGGCGTCAACAGCCAATTTAGCATTGTTCGAGATTGGGCGAACATCGCTGGCGAGAGGACTCCATGCATCGCTGTCCAACGCACTCCTGGCGTCAACAGCCAATTTAGCTTTGTTCGAGATTGGACGAACATCGCTGGTGAGAGGAGTCCACGCACCACTGTCCAGCGCACAGCTGGCTTCAGCAGCCAATTTTGGCGAGCCGATCGCTTGCAGTATCGATCGCCTGGTGTGCTGCTGGCTTAAGCATTGTACGAGCTTGAGGAGCATTCACAAAGTATTGATACGGGGATTTTAAGGACACAAAGGTATAACAGAATGTCGATTGGTCCTGGGAGATGGATGAAACGTTCTTGAATGCAGCTCATAGAAAACAGACTTTGTCGGAAAATCTACTCTCTGCGTTTCCCATTCATGATTCTTTTCCCATGTCATGTCATCCACCTGGGAAAAATTGATCCCTGTGCAACAATCCTTTGTGGTGTTGATGTGAACAAGCTCTGGTTTGAAATGCTTTGAAGTGAAACAAAAATTAGAAGGAAAGTTATTGGCAGCCTTGCTCCAGGGTAGTGAATGAAGGTCTAATGTAATGAGTACCAGGGGTCCTTTTACAGGATCTTCGTGACTTGCTAATGAAAATGTCCCCTTTCTTTTAAGTCTGGTGTCAAGGTTTGATGATCAAGACCTCGGCAAATTGATCAGGTTTAGGGTAAGAGTGGTGGCATCTTTCATGTCTTTGGAGGATTAAATTGTCATCACATTACCACGTTCTTCTTTCTGACAGTTACAATGTACACTCTTGTCTAGGCCTACGCAAGGTTAGATGGCCTGTTGGAAAACCGCAACATCACCTTAAACCAGCAGCACACCTGTCGATATCGCAAGTAATCTAATTGCCAGCGAGCGAAATCGGCTGTTGACGCCAGGTGTGCGCCGAACAGCAATGCGTGGAATATCCTCGCTAGCGATGCTCGCCCAATATCAAACAAAGCCAAAACTGATATCGCGAAGTCTGCGGTGGCTGGCATTAAGATCGGTGGTGATTAGATCGCTTGCGATATCCCTGTTGTGCTGCTGGCTTTATAAATGCCTATACAGCGAAAGGATTTGGCCTAGTGGTTAAGGCGTACTGCCCCTTAGTGCTGGCGATTGATGCCTAATGCGAGGGTCCGTGGGTTCGAGTCCGGTACGGCGGTAGGAAGCTATGTCTTTCACCTTAGAAACCCGTTTCTATTTCATGTTCCTACAGCGAAAGGTTATAATAGCATGAAGGAAGCTCCTTCATGATAATCTAGCCAGCACGATTACACTCACCCTCTGTGGTATCAAGTGCCAATAATGTCCTCAGTTGACTCTCAGGTATCCATTCATTATTCAATATATCGTTGGACAAGTTACACGAAGAAATTGACACAGTGTCAAAATCTGATGGTATATGACAACCCTGACCACTTCCAGTCCAATATCTGCTCATAATCGCCGAGAGCTTTAGTCATTGATCTGATTCAAGGTCCCGTTTGTTTTGCGCGGTGACATTCTCATTGATGAAACTGTCCAATGACATGAGATGATACACGGATAGGAGGTAGAAGCATTCTGGAATATCTCCTGGAGAGAATTACGTGTCAATGATGATGCAGTATTGCATTGTAATGGATACAAAAATCCATCAGGGCTGAAGCCATAGCATTATTGGCCCTGGTAAGTGCAGAAGAGGCCATCTTGAGCTACTGACAATGACTGAAGACAACTGGGAAACAGCAGATGATCTCCAGCAGATGCAAAGTTTCGTTGCCGGAATGCATCCTACAGACCTGTCCCTTGGACCAGTCAACTTCTGGCCGGAGGCAACCACCCTGAAGACAGTGGGAAACGGTGGACATGGTGGAGGACCCCAGGCAGAAGAGACAGTTTGTCGCCGAAGACCAGTCAACAGGAGTTCTGGCCGGAAGCAACCACCCTGAAGACAACTTTGGGAAACGGTGGAGGATCCCTGGCAGACGAGAAGTTTTGTCTTTGATAATGAGTCGACCGGAAGCATTGACCCTAAAGAAAATGGCAGAGGCTCTCCTGTAGATGAGAAGTTTTGTTCCGCAAAAAACAAGATTTGTGTATTTGATGGTCAGTACCAAAACCAGAAGTACGAATTCCCCGCACAGGTTTCTGGAGAGACTGCATGGAGTGTTGATGTGTGGTCTGTTCCCAGTACGGCAAGGTTTACGTGTTTGATGGTCAATACCAAAAGCAGAAGAGGATTTCCCCACGAGGGTTCCTGGAGCGACTGCACAGAGTGTTGATTTGACGTCCTGTACTTTGACATGTTTGAGGTGTACTGCTGCATGGAGTGTTGATTTGATGTGATGTACTTGGAGACTACATGTATACTGCTGTTGAAAGCGCTATCTTCACATTATCATATCATAAGGATGGTTTGAGAGAGGTCACTGTCCGTGTGCTTACAAGTTTTTTCAATACACTGTTCACAGTCGGTTCATTAATCAACTGTAAGCGATGGGTTTATGTAAACACTCGTTAATTCCTAGATAATATCTCATCAATCATTACATTTTGATATCAATCAGTCCTTAGGGACAAGGTTGTGATATGGTAAAGCCAATAAGGCCACGGTTATTATATTCTTTGGTTTACGGGCACAAAGATTTTGAGCCCAGGTACGGAGGACGGAATAAAAACAAAAAAAAACTTTGGTTCAGTTCAGTTTTTTCATTTTCACCTTTTGAATGACAAGTAAGACAACTCGGAGGAAATAAAAAACCAAAAAATTCTTGACAAATGCCTCTTTTCTGCTTCTTTCCATCCTCGCTGCCGGGAAATAGGCGTACGTCAGTAATTGGTTATTATTTATTTTAGCAGGCGTGACTGCTGAAATCAAGGTCGGCGGGAATAAAAACAACTCCATTTATTTGTTTTTTTCTTAGAAGACTTCATTTGAAGTTCGGAGGCAATAAAAGAAACTGATTTTCCCAATTTTATTTTTTTTCCGGAATGGCATTTTGCCACGTCGGCGGGCCCGTAAACCAAAGAATAAAAAAAGTGTGGCCT
>NMRB01001252.1:70323-104146 GCA_002633025.1 Notospermus geniculatus
AACCTGAAAATCAAGTAAGTGCTATTACCATGATTACTCAGAAACAGCTTGACGCAGAGTGCTCAAATTTGATATTTACCTCCATCTAGATGACCTTTGCATGCATGTCAAATTTCGGCCTGATTTGACATCAAACATGGCCACCAGGTGGCGTAACCCAAAAATCATCAAAGTGCTGTAACTCAGGAATGCCTTAACCCAAAGCAATCCAATGTGCTATGTGGCCCCCTGCAGATGACCTTTATGTCCATGTGAAGTTTCGGCCCGATCGGACATCCAATATGGCCGCCAGGTGGCATAACCCGAAAATCATCAAAGTCTTTTCTGGGAACGACTTGACCCAGATTGCTCATAACTGATATGTACCTCCCTCTGTCATTAGACTATTATGTCCAACCCAGTGAGCACATGGTCCATTGACCATTTCATTTACATCCCTTCAACCTTACCTTTGGGATTGATATGCCCCCAGCTGTGTCAGGGACAGGGTTATGCTCTCACTGAACAGGAGCGATTAGGCACCCCCGGGTCGATCATCCATCACCGTCTGATCCCCTACAAAATGATCCGACCGGGTTTATCCCGACAGTGCGGCCAACGTTTTGCCAGGATCTTCAGTGGCAAATATCTGGGAGCTTTGTATCAATGTTATCCGTGAAAATCAATTCGGTAATTGTGATGAAATGATGGCCACCATTAGATTTCAGAGAAATTGGCATGTTCTTTCTTGTCTACAGGGAGAATCAATGTGATTTTTTGCTGGGTACATGATCAATGGTTCTTCAGTTTGTTCTGTCGTTCCTGTCGTGAGGAGAAATAAATGAGGAGTTCCAGCGGACGTCTTCAATCATTGGTCGAAGAAAAATCGGTTTTGACAGTTCTGCCGATTCCACCGGTAGTCCAGTTATTGAGCTTAAATTAGTCGCCTTTCACAACATAGCCTGAAAGCGTGGGAACAATTTGTACGTTTTGTACATTTGAGCTTGGACAACAGTCAGGTTTAGTTCTAGCTTTGCCTTTGACACAATATGGCGGCTGCAGCAGCCATCTTGAAGTTGTACTTCATTTGACAATAACACAGTACTTTTCAAGACATTTGTTTGTGCTCGGACAACATGGTGGCTACGGCAGCCATCTTGAACTTGCACTTCATTGATAATTACAGTTACACAGTACGTATCAAGACCTTGGAGTATCACATCAACACCACCTTCAAATTTTTTCGACACGTACTGTAGTATGTTGTCCAGCATGTATGCATGCTTTATGGTGTATCAAATTCATTTTCATCTCATCCTCCTTGGTAGCAAACGGAAGCAGTTTCATCTGCTGAATGTAAACTAAAGTTGAGTCAAATTAGATGAAATGATTGAGGAAGTATGGAATGCTTTTCCGATCTCCTGCACCTGTGTTTGATAATATTTGAATGGAGGTTTTATTCTACCCAGCTTCTATTTCCTGGTTAGCTCTGCTCTCTTCTGATGATGCGGTTCTTTGGAAGGCAATGTGGTAGGTTTTAGCAATTTCAAAATTGAACTCAAGATTTTCCTCAAAATTGAGGTCGATCGTGTGTTCGGTACGCAGGCGCTGCTGTGCAAGAGGAGATGGTGTCTACAGTGTGTTCCACAGGTAGGCCTTACATGCCGTAACTGAGAATTAGAGATGGGATTGTGTCTTGTCCAATTTTTTCGAAGGATTATTGTGTCTGTTGTTGGCCAGTGATCATCACCAAAAATTAATAAGTGATATGAATTTTTGCCATCAACCATGACAACCCTGTGGAATCAATTCAGCGTGTTTTCTAATGGCGAGGTAATGTGAGGATATTTTGAAACCCTTTATTTGGGGAGGATCTGAGTTCTCGTCATCGAAGCGGCCAAATGAGCTGGAGACGGGCGTTCACTTTGTAGACGCTTTATTTGGGGAGGATCTGAGTTCTCGTCATCGGAGCGGCCAAATAGCTCGAGACGGGCGTTCACTTTGTAGACGCTTGATCCTGAGGCATGTATTAGGGTAGAGTGACCAAATTCCGGGCACAAATTGATTGTGTGCATTGTGACGTCATTGTCACTCCCTCCTGGCTTCCCAGCAGGTGGTGGCTAAAAATAGACCATAATCTCCATTGAATACATTCAGTCTTTGTCAACTGCGCATGCGCGAACGTAATTAAAATTTGACAATTGTATCCGCCTTGTTTTTGACCATATGTCGGGCAAGGGGACCTAATTTCGGGCGTTCCTGCCCTTAATTCGGGCATTAGGTTGACCCAATTTCGGGCATGTGACCTAAATTCGGGCGAATGGGTTACGGCAAGTTAGGGGCGCAGGCGACTGGAGGAGCAGCACTTTCGAACCCGTAGGCTTAGCCCCAGCCGCCAAATAATAAATTTACTGCGTAGTTGAGTAGTTCTGGCGACATCAAGTCCTAAATAAAGCACCGGAACGGAAACCTGGATAGGCCTACACAGTCTGCAGTGAGAAGGTTGTTTGCATACCTTTTGTAATTCCTGTATTTAAGTTGCTTATGCTCCAGGTTCTTGTGTAGGCCTAATAGGCTATTATGTGTTGCTGTACGTTTTCTTAGCAGCGTTTTAAAAGGTCAGATAGTTGTATCTCCACATAGTCCTGGCTTTAGGACTACACCACGGAGGCTGGTGTTTGCCTGCTGCCATCAAATTGGCCGATCCCGCTGCAGAAGATAGAGGACTCCAATCGGCTACTGTGCTTGCTTCAGGTGGATAAAGATCGTCCGACCATAAACTGATGTCAAACATCAAGGGGAGCGGGTAAAGAACATGTGTTAGAACTGTTTAAAAATGTCAGGTTTGAAAAGACTATTCGATGTTTATGGGTGATCCCAAGGAAACAAAGAACAAAGGTTACTTAATTCATGGTAATTTATATTTTTCTTAACAAAAAACAAAAACAGCAAGACTGCGGCCGAGACCCCAAAAAGTGTAATAAAACCTCGCAAAGCGTAAAATTAGAATAGAACCTCTGTAACACCTGATTTTTTCATCTCCCGGACGGATTGCTGGTGGGACGGATANAATACGTACCTCGGATCAGTAACAAGATCGAAGCCTTCTTCCAACCTCCGTTCATACCTTCCGAGCTGCTCTGCCGAGAGGGACATCTCAATTGCGGAGAGAGCTAGCTCATCGCTGCAGGTACCCTACAAAGTAAATTTCAGCGTGTCATCTCATGATCATAAAAACATGCCAAGCTTTCCCTCAGAAGCTGGGAAAAATCATGAAAATTATTTAGCAGATGTGAGACCCTCACACTGTATGGTGTTTCATTCGCAGACTTGGTATTGGTCGCCACTGGCTCATGCAAAAGGTCCTCGAGAATCTCAGGAATGGTGGGTTCCAGCTGCATGTCGTCTTCGGTCCCGACCTCTGGTTCGTTTGCGCCTTCCTGTTCGACTTCGTCTGGTTGTTCCTGCATGTCATTGGTGGACTGAAAGATTCAATTTATTTTTTGGTTGGAAACCAGTTATGACCATAGCGGTCAGACCTAGCACTAGGCCCAACACTATTGATAAGTTCGATCGCATAGATGTACCTTGGTCTCCTCGACGTTCTGATCAGCAGCTGCCTCTGTGGCTGCTTCCGCCCTAGCCCTCATGAAGGGCACGGATGGTAGAAAAGCAGCCTCCGGTATGGCCAAGGGATTGAAGGGGAAAATGCCACAAGCACGGAAACCACTTCGAATGTTATCTGGTGTCATGCTCTTCTCCCACGCTCGTGAGAACAGGTAGAAAAAACACTTCTTGCTCATCGTGGCACCCGGACGGTTCATGTATTCCTGCGCCTCTTTATCCCACGCCGATTTAAGGGACTTGTACACAGCTCTAAAAATATAAAAAACAGACCTGTGCAGACAGCAAACCCCTCACATCCCGTTTAAAACTTCCACCACATTTGAATTGACCAGTAAAATGGCTCGTTAGACACCGCGCTGCCAATCCAACTTGGCTGATGGAATACTATTCCTACCTGTCTAAAGGCTGGAGAAAGTGTGATGTGTGTTCGGGTAACTCCACCAGAATGATATCTTCTTGTCTGGCAACTTCAATCAGTTCCACAAAGTTGTGGCTGTTGTGACCGTCGTCGATTAGCACTTGTGGTCGTTCAGGTCCAATTGCCGGCAAAAAGCACTTCTCGAACCACATTCTTACCAAGCCCTGCAAATCAAATGGACTCAATTTTATTGAGGTATGACATATTCTTAAGAACAAACATCTCTGTTCTCGACTTCAGCCACACCTACCTGTTTCACCCACCCAGAATCCGATGCGCTGATCAGGGCATTCTTCGGAGCATTTTCCGTGTCATAAATGGCTGTGGCTCTTGCTGTCTTTCCTTTCACAATTACATGAGGAGGGACAGCCTCCCCAACAGCGTTGCCACAGCCACAGTTGAAGCCCGAAATACGGACGACCTCTGCCCGACAATAGGTCATCTAGGCCCGACAAAAGGGCAGTTGTGTGCCCCTCGGTTTTTTTTTATTTTAAATTTATTTTCTCATATTTCTTTACATGGTTTATACCTGCGGAACCCATGAAGTCTCTAGTTTTACAAGCGCCAAAGTAGTTTCTTCGATACTCACCAGGTGGCACGCTTGGCGGCAAAATGTTCCGGTGTTGAAGACGATGACGTCGATGTCGTAAAGTCAAAATGGATGCGGTTCCCGCGAAAATCCCGTCTGCATTTTGAGCATGCGCAAAACCGGCAAGACCAGCATGCACCGCGAAAATTCGCTTTTGGGAAACAAAATAAAGAACAGCCAATTCGCTAGCATAGTGTTTCGCTGTGATACAAGGCGGCGCATAGTGTGTTTGAGCGGTATTTCGTGGTGCCCGAAATTTGGTACGTGCCCGGAATTTGGTCAGATTACCCTACATGTATATTTTTCTGTCAGGGCCGAAGCTAAAGCATCATGGCCCTGGTAAGTACGGAAGAAGCCATCTCAAGCTACTCAGTTTCCTCACTTAGATGGGGACTTTTACTTACCCTTGCAAAGGCAAAAGGTACAAGGCACCATGGCTTACTGTCCCATGCGAGAGACTGAAGAGCCAGGGATAATAAATCCCATTTGACTCAAGATTTGAACCTGGGACCTGCTGCTTGCTAGACAAACTTGATAACCGCTAGGCTATCAAGGCTCCTTAAGAATGCCAGCTGCGGATCATCCCGACCCTCCAGTTTGATGTCAATTTCCGATTTAGTGTTTCGTTTGATATTTCAGGTAGTTGACAACGACGGCGTACTTCTTAATTTTCAGAGGAAGAGATCACTCCTTTGGGCACCCTGTAACGTTATCTTGTGGATCATTTACCTGCTGTGTCAAGTGCACTACAAGGATTCCACACAGCGTTGGGGGCATCATATTCCTAACGTTGACATTTTCTATGTTTTCCGTGATGCAAGCTCATGTTTAGAAATTTTATTTTTTCTAGTGATGAGCCGTCTGAGAATGAACAAGAAGCAGAACCAGTGTCCGGCCAAGATTCCAAAAACATCGAATTATTGAGTGTACGAGAAGATGGCGACGGCCATGAAGAACCAGATCAGGGATTTCATCTGGATACGCACGAAATGGAAGGTAAGTGCTGCCCCCTTGTGGATAAGAACAGGGTACTCAGACCTCATCTGGATCAGACTTCATCAGAATCTGTTCTGACACTGCAGGAAGCTAACCCATGACCTTCTGACCTTGGCTACTACACCATTGTCTCTTTGTGGTTTCTGTTCAATCTTTTCCTTTCTCTAACTGACTTCTGATTCCATAATACTTTATCCAATACACTACGAAGAATTCAACTTCATCCGTCAGAAAATCCTGCCATTGCCATATTTAGGGTTTATGTCAATTTTTTTCTGTCTGATCAAGTCATCTATCGATATGCCCACGTTGTTGTCAACAAAAAAGTGTTACATGTCCTGTTGTGTTTTGATTCCATGTAACTATGAAAAAAGTACTGTTTACATGTCCCTTCATGTTATGATTACATGTAACTATGAAAAAAGAACTGTTTACATGTCCCATAGTGTTATGATTACATGTAACTATGAAAAAAGTACTGTTTACATGTCCCATAGTTTTATGATTACATGTAACTATGAAAAAAGTACTGTTTACATGTCCCTTCGTGTTATGATTTCATGTAACTATGAAAAAAGAATTGTGTACATGTCCCATCGGCATTGTGTTATGATTACAAGTAACTATGAAAAAAGAACTGTTTAATGCACATGTCACATACATGTAGTGTTATGACTACATGTAACTATGAAAAAGGACTGTTCACATAGTGTTATGATGACAAGTAAAGTATGAAAAACTTCATGTTCTTTGCAGTTGAGGATGGCGTCCATATTTTAGAAGATGGAAATTTCTGGTACGACACTGATGGGGTGCCTGTTGATGATCACGAATATCTACCATCAGCCAAGAAGCCATCAAAAGTAAAATTTAGCTCAAGTCCAATCAGGGTAGGTATCCTCAGCCCGCGATTTCACTAAAACCAAAAATAGTCTATTTTTGCTAAAAACTTCATTACACTTAGCACAATTTACACAAGTGTGGCTCTCAGTTAAACAAGCATAACACATTCTCTGCTGATCACTCCAGGAGAGACCCAAAACTACATGTAAGCCTGCACAGGACGGTGGCCTGAACACAAATACACCGATTAGCTATTCACAGGCTGTTATGTCACTTAGGATGAAACAAGCACAGCACATTCTCTGCTGATCAAAAAAACAAGCGTATCATTGGTAAATCAGTTACACAGTGACGTTTCATCATGCTACGGATAATTCAGATTGGCTGTAGCAAGAACAGAGTTCGACTTCAAGTAGGCCGATGCTGAGAAGGCTGTTGTGTTGGAAAGCTCAGAAAAGATTTGCGTTCGGAGCGCAGGAGGTCCACAGTCACACTGTGACTCAAATGATGGCCCTCATGCAGTCTTGACCGACACCTGACCTTAGTTTCCTGGTTCATGGAAATTTCCTGGAAGCCCTTCATTGTTCAGTTGCCTGCTAAACCGCCCTACCATATTAGGTTAAATCTTGTCTATCACCATTAATACTGCTGTCAGCTTCCGCATATAAATAAATTTTCAACTTCTGTCACTTATCAGCATCCAGTGCTCTGGAGACACATAAAGAATAAATTACGGGGTGCTTAAATCTTATGTGATGCATTTATCTATGCTAATGGGGGGTATTCATTAATGCGTTGATGTGTATAGAAGAAAGATCTTAAAATCTGCACCAGTTATAAACATGTTGAATTTAAGTAGAAATTTAAAAAAATTAATCATTCTAAATCAAATGGGGCAGCTGCAGTAACGAAGAAGATTTGATTATGCTCAGAATATGTCTGTATTCATTTTGAATTAGGGTCGTTGTCAGTATGAAGTGAGACTTGTTCTCATTGGATGTTTGGGTTCAGAGGTGTGAAGAACTCATGGATTCGATCAATCGCCTTGAAGCAACTGCCCATGCCAATTAATGTGTGTCTACATTGAGTTCAAACGAAAAACTGTGTTCTAAAACATGAATCAAGAGCCGAGTGTCAAACGTATACAAATTCTTCATATACAGTTTTGAGTGATCTGTACATGTAAAAAGCGCAACCTGTGCCCTCTCTATCACAAAAATAGTTGGCCAACTGGAAGTCAAGCCTGCACCTCTGACTTGACAGCAGGGTGTTGATGTTTTCCACCGTGTCCACCGAAATGACAGCCCAGTTATATATTTCGGAAGGGTGGGTACCAAGTCTGTCTCACTTATACTGTGGTTCCATCCATGAACCACAGATACTCCTTGCTGACAGGTCGTCCCCTTTTCGGTAAAGGGGCTCGGAGTAAAGGTATCAGAGATGTGTTAATGTAATGATGAGAGAACATAACTAAAGGTCACCTTGTAGCTTTGTCGCCGATGGCCACCTGGAAATGTCATCTTTTATCCATTCATATTGTTACTTTCTCCAAAGATGCTCTGAAGAGTGTTTTTGTGCGAGTTGGCTCTCAATGGCAGTACACCATTGTTTGTTTCCTTAAAGCGGATTGCTCGTGTCTGTCCAAAGTGAACCAAAAATAATAAAACGTCCCGTTTTATTCGTAACAACAACTGGTAAATGCATTGCGGCGGCCGCTCCGGAAACGGTGCTGTGGAATCTTTGACTCGGCACGAACAGTCCGCTTTAATACGGCTTACGCAGAGACCACCACTAAAGAACTGCTGAGTTGCCCAGAGATCCAACTCCCACAAGAAAACAGCAGCCCATGCTTCTGCTTCACCACGGCTAAATCCACTTGCCGTGCTGGGTGTTCGGGGGGTTGCCACGTGCTGTGCGCACATGTTCGGCTATCGAGAGTACGTCTTTGGCTGTGTGCCGTCTGTTCGAGGCGTAGTTGATCTCTTTGCAGGCATGTTCGAATGGCAACACGTCTTGACTTCTTCTTTATAATTGTGTACATGTACTTTGGTTGGTTTGTGAGACATCAAAAGTTGCTGCTGCACCGATGACTTGACTTAAACTTTACTTTGTCTCTAGGTATTTAGTACTTTCTCTGTCACTGAGTATGACCGCCGAAATGAGGATGTGGATCCGGTGGCCGCATCGGCGGAGTATGAACTTGAGAAACGTGTCGAGCGTATGGATGTTTTCCCGGTCGATTTACTTAAAGGTAAGAGTCTCGTACGTTCTCGTAATAAGGCAAGGGACATCTGGCGTTCACAATCACCTGGTCTTCCCTGACTAAGGCTTGATTCATACTTCAGACACCAAGCATCTGCGACCGACACGAAACCAAATTTAGATGCCGGCAATGTCGTATGGATTCACACCACTGGGACAAGCCAGCCTTTTGATGTGGCCGAATTATTCCAAGACCATCCGGAGCCTCACGATGGGACGTCGACAAAATCGTCCTTTGAGCTTCAGCGTCGAATGTGCCAGTTTGATCGTGCACCTGATGCAGACACTGGCGTCTAAAGTATGAATCCGGCTTAAGGGAACTTTACGTGCTGTCGTATTTTTCAGGTCCTGAAGGTCTAGGTCTCAGCATTATCGGTATGGGTGTCGGAGCAGACGCAGGCCTTGAGAAACTTGGCATATTCGTCAAGACATTAACCGAGGGAGGAGCAGCTCAGAGGGATGGAAGGTAAATAAATTTTTCTCCTCAGATTCAACATGATTTGCCCAGCGGTCACTCAGTGCCTCAAGCTAAAGTAGGATTTGACTTATTGTCACAAAGGTTAAAAACCTCTTAGTATTGCCTGGATTTCACTGGAGTCGAATAATTCTTCATTGCCTGCCTCTGTAGCACTATGTTACGAGTTGTAACACAAATTCCCACTGTTGGAGTTGATTAGAATCGACAAAAGATAAAACTGGAAAGAAATTTGTGCATCGGGATTTGGTGCTCTTGGGAGAATATCTTGGCAGAAGATTTCAAGGCTGCAATGAAGGCGTCGTCGTGGTGATGGAACAACCACTCGGGTCCTTGAATATAAGTATAAACACCGTGGAGATACCATGGAGACCAGAAGCTGTTGGGCCTGTTCGTCGCAAGGAAGCGGCTATATCCCTTGATGCATGGTCTCCCTGCTGTTTTTCCGGTTCCTGCGTCCGGCCTAATTAGGCTCCGTGTACACTGATGGCTTTTTGAGGAGGTTTGATATTCTTGTTGCCGTGATATCCGGCACTCATTTCTGAGCTATTTAACGCTTTCATTACTGAAGGATTTCTTTAGATTCTACGGCCTAATGATAGAAGATTAGGGGCTTCTTTCCTCCAACAGGTCCCAGTAATGGCTGGCTGTCATTTGCGTCTCAGATCAGTTTGATTTCTTTCTCTTGAGCCAGGCAATCCAAGACCATTAAATCGTACCGTCTCATTGCGTGTTTTCACTGCAGAAGTGAGCACACCTCATCATTTGTCATTTGGGATCAGTTTTTCTACAGGATTGCCAACAGAGAGTAAATGAAATGGTCCATGGACCATGTGCTCACCGGGTTGGACATAACAGTCTAATGACAGAGTGATGAGCAATCTGGGTAAAGTCATTCCCGAGTAGGTGCACTTTGGGTCACGTCGTTCCTGAGTTACAGCACTTTGACGATTTTCGGTTTACGCCACCTGGCGGCCATATTGGATGTCCGATTGGGCCAGAACTTCACATGCACATAAAGGTCATCTGCAGAGGGCCACATAGCAAATTGGAGCGCTTTGGGTCAAGTCGTCCCTGAGTTACAGCACTTTGATGATTTTCGGGTTACGCCACCTGGCGGCCATATTGGATGTCCGATCAGGCCGAAACTTCACATGCACATAAAGGTCATCTGCAGGGGGCCACATAGCAAATTGGAGCACTTTGGGTTAAGTCGTTCCTGAGTTACAGCACTTTGATGATTTTTGGGTTACGCCACCTGGTGGCCATCTTGGAAGTCAAATCAGTCCGAAATTCGACATGCATGTAAAGGTCATCTAGAGGGACGTAAATATCAAATTTGAGCACTCCACGTCAAGTCGTTCCTGAGTAATAGCAGTTACTTGATTTTCAGGTTACGCCACCTGGCGGCCATATTGGATGTCCAATCGGGCCGAAACTTGGTATTTTTAAAGGTACCCCTCCAATGCATGTTTATGCAAGATATGAAGTCGCTTGGTGAAATAATGACAAACTGTGGCAGGTTCGTCACTTTTGTCGAACTTTGACCTCTGTGACCTTGAAAAGTAGGTCAAATCAAAAACCCGTTATATATGTTATGTATCCTTATTAGATACACCTATGATAAAAATTTGGAGAAGATCTAGTCATTAGTTCAGGAGTTATTGCACTTTTTGTGTTTTCGGTTTCCGCCACCTGGTGGCCAAGCTAAGAGTCGAATCGGACCGAAACTTGGTGTCATGGGTCATCTGACCTAGGGGTATATATGTACCAAGTTTCAGATCAATAGCTCTGGCGGTTACGAAACGTGCCCTGCTAACGGAACACGACGACGACGGACGACGACGGACGCACAACCATTGTATAACCTCACCACGGTGAGCTAAAAATAGGGGCTCTTCAGCCTTGGTATTTCTTGAGTGCCATAGGGGAGGATTAGGTGCGAAGCGGTTACTTAGCATCTACAGCACAGAGCACAATTGACCTATCTTTATCTGCGTACCTTCCGCATAGGTCACGCGGACACACGGTACACTCCAGTTCATTGCCCATGGTACGGGTACACGCGGAGGTTTCCCTCCAGTTCATTTCGCATGACAGAGTATGTCGCACATCTCTTCCATGACCTCCGCACACAACAGGCGAATGACGTTACGTGTTCACATCTTCGATAATCGATGGCCGATCTGCTCACCACTGCGTTACATCGCACATCACCGTTCGAGAAATAGACACCGGTTCTGATTGGCCTCCTCTTCGAGAGGCAGCGATTCGCCGTGGACCGGTCAATTTCTCGAAGGGTGATGTGCGATGTAACGCAGTGGTGAGCAGATCGCCCTTCAATTATCGAAGATGCGTGTTCACTGCGTGCACGATATCCGCAGAAGATACGAGGATGGTATGCACATGATGCTGCATGTGGTATACGTGGCGTCAAAAGTACGTTGACAGTAGTGCAGAGTACTGTAATAATGACAGTTGACTGCTGGTGAAATACTCTAGAGACACTTTTCCAGCCTCACTCGAGATCATCAACTCCATCGCGTGTATAGTGATTCTCATGCAATTTCATTAGACTAGCTACTGATGCATGCCCTGAAAAGAAGCAATTGAACATTCAACATAAGGAAGAACGTGTTATGATAACTCTTTATAAATGACACTGGTGGGTTTATCTTTGCAAATCCTATTGTATGATGACGTCAATCCCTTGCGGATGACATTACATTTCTATTTTCAAACTTTTCATCTTATCATGGTATGGAATTAGATCTCTGTGGGTCTTGTGTCGTGATTAGGATCCAGCGCTTCACAGAGGTTTTGTTTTTCTGATGGGAACCCCATCCAGAATCTGCCAAAGATCCTAATGATGCTAGCTATCAAATATACAAAAGGAGAGCCTCTTCTAGTGCCACGTACTAGTTCGTCGAAGGTAATCCAAGATGGTACCACGGATTAGATTGTTTCATGTGGACTGCCAGATTACATGTAGGTCAGTGGAAACCTCTGAGGTTTTATTTCTTATTCCAAGTTGGCTCAGGCTATGCTCTTCGTATATGTGACCCGATCTAACGAAATGAAATGGCCCATGGACCATGTGCTCACCTGGATGAATGTACCAGAAGAACAAATAACAAGTGTCAAGTTGAAATGTTCCAGGGAAACACCATACCAGATTAGAACAGGACTTTGTGGTGTTGTTCATGAAAAATGAACCAAAGTACATTTTTCAAGATCGACGATTTGGGGCATATTTGAATTCCAATCCGGGTGAATTTTGCTGCATTTGTATAGGGTACCTATTGTATAGGGTACCTATATACATATCATCAATGCAGGGTAAAAACATTCTAGCTGCTGTAGTTCAGGCAATATGAGCTAATTAGGCGCATGTCGCAACCAAGGAAAGGGTTAACGGCCTTACAACACAGCAGCTGAAATGTACGTCTCTGCAGGTTGACAATAGTAGTGGACAGCACTGATAATAGTTGAGTAAATTGATAACCAATGACGATCACCTGCAACAAGTGCCTGCTTTTGCTGGAGTGGGTCACATTATCTCAAAGGGTCCCACTGGATTTTGCCAAGTATATTTTGATCTACTGATACAGTGCTGCCATCTATATACATCACAGACCATCAATGAAACTAGAATTCTGTTACAGACGTGCACTATGCAATTAACACGAACCACTATCAATCATGCATGGCTGTCTACTCCAAGTAACACAAGATTAGTGAGTCAGACTTGCAGACATGAAATCACTCTTATTAACAGACTGTCTCTGTTTATACCTGCAACTGTTGTCATTAGTTACTGGTTGCTAGGCAACCTGGTCATAGGCTACACCCTTGTTTATTTCACCGTACTCTTCCTTGAAATACACATGTTGTGTACCTGAAAGTTGAGTTTAAATCTCGTTAGCTTGGTGCAAATTGTATGATCTTGTTCTCAGCATCTCATCTGCCCGTTCAGCATTACCGGTACAGGTCTGTTCTATTGAGCTAGAAGAGAAAATCAGAAGCACAAATCACCACTTTCGTTGCTCATGAAGGCAGTTTTCGTGGTAGGCAACTTCTGTGGTGGTTGCCGGTCCACAGTAGGCTTCACTGCAACTGGGTACAACTACGATGAATGAGCAATTTTCATGGTGAGAAATCAGACCCCAGTTTGATTTTTGGCCGCTCGGTGTCGCCACAGTTTCCATGTTGACAATAGTGAGTTATCATTGCCAGCCACCACACCTTGGCCATTTTTGTGGAGACCTAGAAAATGACTTGTAGAGCAATGAATGTGATGAAGTGTGGTGACAGCTTCAGTTGATTACACCCTGAAATGGCTGGCAAATGGTGGCGTGAGATCTTGAATAGGTTACTGAACACCCATTTGGTCATACATAGGGATTGCAGTACTAGTAGACTGGAAACAAGCTCTGTCCTTCTCATCATGTCTGGATCATATCCTCACTTCTGCGAGCGGAGATTTCGGAAAGCAGCTTCTGTTGAGTAGCAGAGCATTATCAGCCATTAGGGTACTAGCAGGGTTATGTTTGGCTCAGAGCGCAATGCTTTTTGATTCCCTGAAAGGAGGTCTTAGTTGAAGCCGATGTTATTAAGAACACAGCTAGAGCTATGCCAAGCTAAGCTACAGTGTTCTACACGTAGTGGCTCTGTTTGCTGGCGAGCAGTCATGGGGTCCTTGGTTCGAATCCCACTGCCGGCATGAGACTCTGGGCAGGTCTCTTTGCCTACCTTGCGTCACGCCACCCTGGTGTATAAATGGGTACCACTGTACCAGTCTGAAATGCTCAGATGAATGAGCAGCTTATCTGAGTTCTACTAAAATGTTTCAGGATAGACTGGGGTTTGTGTTAACTCCTCTACTGTAGTTGATATCAGACTACAAACCCAAACTTAAACTTTAACACGTCCTGTGGGCTCCACTCCAGCACTATTTTGCTGAGTACTGCTGAACAGGAGGTGTTTGAAGGTAAATGAATATCAAACAGAATCCAGTAAAACCAATTCCCCTCTGATCTCAGGAGTTAGCAAATCAAGATAAGAATCTACCAACAGAGGCGATGTAGATTCATCTTTCAAGCTGACTTCATGTATAAATACCTAAACCAGTGGGAAACACTGTCCTAGGTAAAGAAGGTGAGCACTGAGTCTGAACTGTTAAATATCTGATGAAATTCCCGGGTTGGAACACATGGCTTCTTGCTGCATTTAGGAAGCCAGTCTTATACCTGCTGGAACTGTGGTGTGTACGCGGGAATCTCAGAACAACTTTTGCACTTCAAACATCTATTTGTTGGAAAGGCAGGTTAGATTGGCGTACATTGGATTTTATCTTCTTTGTGGATTCTACTTGGACATCATTGGGTGAGATTTACCTTTAAGAATTGCAGTTGAATTTACCAATATTTAAATGGCTCTGCAGAGATTCCTACTGTAAATCTATACTTTCGTAGGTGGCATGTCTCGTCTGCAGAAAAGTTTTCTATTAGGTATCATATCCGGAATAATTTTTTCCTTGGAGCAGATAGAATCTTATCTAAATTAACTGCTGTCGATCTGAGCTAGTAGTTTATTTTGATAATAATTTTCCTTATTGACAGAGTCTCTGGTAATCCTCTTTACACACATCTGCGTATGTCTGGTCTGCACTAAAAATTGGCTCGGATGACTTGGGTCATTTGCCCGAGTTTAGAGGCCACTAATGTCGTACAGTTGGGATTATAGGTATGGCCAAAGGTTATCCACTGTCAGTGTAGAATACGGATGGCATCTTTTCGAAGAAGTGTATCATTTCCTACAGTACATTATCTTGTCAGTATAGAATACGGATTGAACCCCACTAAAGAAGTACATCATTTTCTAAAGTACATTATCCTGTCAGTGTAGAATACGGATTGAATCCCACTGAAGTACATCATTTTCTCTAGTACATATCCTATCAGTACAGAATACGGATGGAATCCCACTGAAGTACATCATTTTCTCTAGTACATTATCCCGTCAGTACAGAATACGGATTGAATCCCACTGAAATACGGATTGTGTCCCACTGAAGAAGTAGCCTTCATCATTTTCTGTCATGGCCATCTTCACTTGTCAGATTGTTGTAAATCCTGCTGTGTCACAATGATATCTAAGACTTATTAAGTACTCAGGGCACTACTTTCAGGCTTGTAGTCGTACCGATAGAGTTAAACTCAAATGTTAGCTTACACTGAAGTCTAACATAAATTAAGACTATTTCACCTCGACCTAAAGAGTCCAACTTATCCTGCCGGAAGCACTTCGCACTGTCATAGTGTCCATATTCATTCCTCAAATTACAATGAATTCCAAAATTCTGTTATAACAATTAGAGAAATAATAACAGTGCCCCACGGCACTATCTCACGATATAAACTCCGGACAGTTATTAAAATCAATATAGGAACGTTCGGACTTTTCAGTCTGACAGCGATAATCTTTAAAGCATGTGCCACAGAGTTTGCAGTTCGATAGTTGTGCTGTCTAGCCGTAGATAAGGTTCATGAGTTGTGTTGTCACTGTTTGAAGAAAGAAACATGCCGAAAAGGTAGTATCACTTTTTGCAATTTTCAGAAAGACGCAGAATTCTTTTGCAGGCATATATTGTATAGGAGCTGTCAGTCAGTTGACCAATTAGCACATGTATCACTACGGCCCAATTCAATGCCTAGCGCACGCGTTCATATAATTGAGCACTACAGGAGACATTTCTTTTGTATTGGTCCGTGAGAACTTTGCTGCCATCTTTTGGCAATAAACGTGACTGACTGCTCCTATTCTTCCTAGTTGAAGTTTTGCTCTTCTTTCTTTCCAGGATTCAAGTCAACGACCAGATTATTGAGGTCGACGGGAAAAGCCTCGTTGGGGTCACACAGGCATATGCTGCTTCTGTGTTACGCAACACCAGTGGAACAGTTCAGTAAGTCTTGGTTCAAACGTTTTCGAAAGTTTAATATGATCCTTGTCTGCTTGTTATAAACTACTTCACTCCGATAAACCGAAATTCTATGTCATTCATACACTATCCACATCAAACTTTTTGCCGCTATTCCCAATCGGGCTGAGCACCAGGGAAATTTAGTTCCCTGAACCAGCGGGAGATGGCACCCCATGCCCGCCGGCCAGGGTCACATGTGACCCGCCATGTTCAGTTGCATCGCATACGTGATGCACTGGCATCCACAATTAAATGCACTACATTACAACAATGACACTGTTTTCTGTGGTGAAGTGGATAAGTTTAAACACTGAACAGAATGTTCTGAAAACCGGCATTTTCTTGGCATGTTCAAGGCATGTTCAACATGCCAAGAAAATGCCGGTTTTCTACGGGAGGGTTAAACATTCACATTCACATTATAGACCAATCCACTTCACTGTACCGGTGTTCCAGTCAGTTGTGCCAAGATTTACCGATGCCCAGCGGGCATGCTTTGATCTTGGTGGAGCCGTAGGTGTCTTATCAGATCCTCTCAGATGAACATACCTTGAAATAGCACCCAGTCATGTTACAGGAGGCAGCAAACTCAAGGTTCAAATGAGAAGTTCCTTCTAAACAAACCAAATTATTTGTGTATGCTCTTATTCTACATAAAGTTTTCTGATAGGTGAATGTTTGCCTGTGTGTTTTTGCGATAAATTGCAACCAGATGCATCAAGAACGTGAACCAACGTTTTGTTAAATCAAGTCAAAGTGTCATGTGGTACATTTCAATAATAACATTGCAAAAACAATAAGAATAAAACAGACAAAAAAGAAAAATAAAGAAAAAATGAAATTTAAAAGTTGAGAAAAAATCAAGAGAAAATTCAAGAGAATAAAAAGAGAAATAATTACAGCTTCCAGATTGGCCGGGAGAAGAACCCGGACAAAAGTGAGGTGGCACGGTTAATACAACAATCGCTAGATCAGGACCGTGTGCGTGTGGAGAGCCGGCGGCGTGAGCAGGACCGCCAGAAGGTGCTCCAACAAGAGCTTCAGAAGGAAGAAGAGGAGTTTCAGAAGAAGCAGTTTGCGGCACAAGATCAGGAGGCGCGGAGGGAGATGGAGAAGGAACAGGTACGAAAGTGATTTTGTGGCTGTGACTAAAAACCCTCCCCATAAATTGCGGAGCGATGGTTGGAATCAGACTCATGACCAAGGGGTCATGGGCTCCAATTCCGAAGAAATACCACTTCGTCCTCTCAACTGGTGGAAGGGATCAAGAGATGAAATACCACTTCGTCCTCTCAACTGGTGGAAGGGATCAAGAGATGCACTGAATGCCCTTCCTTGATTGCCCCAGAAAAGTTTCTGAACCAATCGCCATGTTGTAAACCCTGGCCTGGAATCGCAGATCGCGATTTATTTTTTTAGCGACTGCTAAGAGCATGTGACTGACCAAGCTTTGCGATGGCTTAGTGATTAGTACCACCAGATATCGCTGTGAAAATGTTGTGGCGCTGTTCACATCTTTGGGGGTCGACTGCCTGAGATACTGGCAGCTCTCTGAGGCAGTCAGTGATATGTGTGAACAGTTGGTATTGGGCCAATCAGAATGGACAATAGCCGAGGATAAAAGATAGGCCATCCTCTGTCAATTTCATGTACTATCTAAATCGATGAATTCGGGCACTATTTTCTTATCAGATCGATGAGTCCCCCTCGATACCCTCAGAACCCCCACCCGAGGATTTGTCTCCCGAGGAGTCTGCTCATATAGAAACATTCGAACTAGAGGAGAGCAGTAGCGAGTCAGTCACCCCGGATATGGACCCACAGGTTTTATTCATAAAATTAAAAGAGGTAAGGAAAGAGACTATGGACCCACAGGTTTTATTCATTAAATTAAAAGAGGTAAGGATGAGACTGTTCCTTTCATTGCACGTTGGAGGCCTGAGACCATTCTTCATACAGTGGAAATCTAACATGGTCGGATCAGATGGAGACCCTCTTATGATTTGACATCTTATTCCTGCCTAACAATTTAAGACTTGACGACAGAATGACTGTCTCCTTCCTGTCCATTCCAGTCTCAGTACAAAAATGCTGTCGCAGAGGCTGAAGTTGCAAAATTGAAAGCGCGGATGATTCTACTAGAGAATGTAGAATCACAGAAAAAACAAGTGGAGCGTAAATGTGATGATATGTCGAAACGTCTCCGCGACAACGAGCTCAACGCACAGAATGCTCAGAAACAAATTGCCCAATATCAGGTGAGAAATCATTCAGATTGGAGGATCATGCAAATTTATTCACATCAGGTGCCGTTTCTTTGCAGCTAACCTTCGCAATTTCATTTTTCGTCCGTGTTTTTTTTTTCAGGATTTACTTGAAGGCTCTCAAGGACAGTACATCGCATTGGAACGAAAGATGCAGAGCGAGTATGGGAACCTTGAAAAGAAATATCACAAGGCAAAGAAACTTATAAAAGAATACCAAGCACGGGAAAAGGACTACGTGCAGGAAAGGGAGGCATTCTTACAACAACAGTCAGAGCGGGACCAACATTATAATGAATTAGTAAAAACCTTAAAAGACCGAGTAAGTTTCTTGTTTTCACAGCCTGAAAACAAGATTGTGTACAAGGCTTTCAAGATAATGATAAAAACAAGATTAACAAAATATGGCTTTTAAGAAAGTGAAAAACAAAACAAGATTTGTTTACAAGGCTTTCAAGACAATGAAAAAGAAAGCAAGATTCGGTATAAGGCTTTCAAGACAATGAAAAAGAAAACAAGATTTCGAAGAAGGCTTTCAAGACAATGAAAAAGAAAACAAAATTTGGTATAAGGCTTTCAAGACAATAAAAAAGAAAACAAGATTTGGTATAAGGCTTTCAAGACAATGAAAAGAGAGCAAGATTTGGTATCTTGAAAAAGAAAACAATGAAAAAGAAAATTTTGATTCGGGTATAAGGCCTTCAAGATAATGAAAGAAAACTAGATTTGAGTATAAGGCCTTTCAAGATAATGAAAAAGAAATCTTTGATTCAGATAAAGGTTTTCAATATAGTGATAAAGAAAAGGTATGAAAAACATGTCACTTCTAACTTTTATTTCAGATATTTGCTCTTGAAAAGGACCTTGCATCGGCAAAACAGGCAGCTGGGATGCCTGTTGGTGAAATTACAGATCACGTGATTGGTGTTGATGCACCATTACCAAAATTTACAATGCCTGGTAAGTTTTTGATGCCACCTCAAGAGCAATTTCAAAGATTTCAGCCAAGGTAACACATTGCTGGTCATTTTTGCAAACTCTGGGTGAAGTGAATTGGATTGGGAACATTTTTGCTGTTAATTTTTAGCCTGATGCTTTTTTGCCCATTTTTCTTCCCTCTCTTTCAAATTTGAGGATGTGAAAAATGCATATCATGGAAACATACTAAAAACTGTATGCATTTTATGTACATAGATGCACTAAAATTCCACTTCATTTGAGGTGACCTCTTGCTGATTAATGGTTTTTGAGTGGGGTGCTCAGCTGCACACTAACCCCTAACTAAAGGGCAGTGGTTTTGAAAAAAAATCATCCTTTTTAATTTGCTTATTTTTAGATTTTCGTTTATTTTTCACATATTTCTATTTAATAAGCCATTGTTGACTGTTGAAAATAACTTATTGAAACAATGAAAATTATTTATTAATTTCGTAGTCTGATACACTTTGACTTCATTTGCATATTCAAATTAGTATTAGAGTTTGAATAGTTCTGATTTAGTGCAATATAGACACCTGAATGAAAAAAAATGTGTCTCCTGTTTTAGTAATGAATGTAGTTCACAATGGCTTTTAGTGAGTTCTATACAGCATGCACTGACTAGATTTGTAGAGTACCTGACTTCTTGATATTACTTGAAATCAGAGTCATTTTGCTGACGAGAGGACACTCCACAGTCTAGTATCTGTACATACATGGACCAATTTATTCATAAAAATCTGAGGCTGAAACTAACATCAAATTTCTGTTACAATATGCTAGATATGTGAGATGGATGGTACTTTTGTTGTGAATATGGATCACCTTATAGTGGCCTGTACTAAAAGTTAGTGCATGTTGTATTTTTACTTGTCTCTTGCGATTCATCCATTGATTTGAAGCATATGATCAACAGATATGACTGAAGAACAAAAGATACTGGTATTGTGCTGGGGTGAAAATAAGTTGAGGTCGTTTCTGTCAATGAATTTGAATTTCTGAATTCTAATGATCATGGTTGATGGTAAAAATGTAGGGAAGTTGCACCATCTTCATACTGTCAACAAAATCTTCTTATGCACCCTGATTCAATGATGTGAATTCTGTTGTTGATTTTGTTGTGTCAGTGTTGAGTTGGGGAGGGTGGGCAAGCGTGAGAGGGAGAGAAAATGTGAAGTGAACGATGAAGATTTTTGCCTCTATTCTTGGGGATCATCTCAAGATTGAAGCGCAAAAAAGTTTTAATTTTTAAGTTTCTCCTTGAACCCCCTCCCCCCTCTCAAATAACTAAAAAACAAAAATGTTTTGGCTTCAAATTGAAAGGAGTTTAATATTAAGGACCAAAACATGAATCTTGAATACAGAGAGTGCTTTTACAGTCTTCATTGGGGATATTAACCTGTTATTTGAAGGAAATGTTTCTTGTGGCCAGATACCTGGCATGGGGCGTGTTCCTTTTTGGCATGGACCCTGTTTTAGTTCATGATGCCATGAAGACCAACTTCACTATCAGCAAGCTCTACGTGGACGGGGCGGGAACCAAATGGAAGTGTTGATATTTGAATCCTTCGTGTCGACATAACTCTGAACTTTACTTTCTAGAAAAAATTCCATTAACTGACATATCCTCAGATGTTCTTGACCTAGGTAGGTTGAGGAAGACGTGTAGCGCAAGCAAATGTCACAATTTTCATCCCTTTATTCGTATCATCCCAGATTTAGATCACAAATTAGGCGTATATGCTATCACCTGCCTTGTGACGGATTGACACTGGAACGCTGCTGCTTTTTGCCTCAGGTGTAGCAAATGCTCAATGAATAGTGTAAACATCCAAACGTTAACATGTGCATACCGTCTGTTGTGGTCTGCGCGCTAAAATAGATGATGCAAAAATAGTCACATTCCCATTGCATTTTCAATTAAATTTTTGTGCTGAAGATTCCAAGTTTGTGACGTACGTATGTCATCCACAAATTGGAGTGGAATTAGTGAGACTACAGTGTATTTTTCTGTTGAATACTTTGAGGTGCATTGGCTACACTGCGGAAGTCTGGTTGCAGCATATGATGTAACCCTTGACTAAAAAAATAAGTACCGGTACAACCAAACACATATCAGTATTACACTACCCTATTCATGGAAAAATTTTCATGTCCTTCGTTCATAACTATTTTTGAGGCAAAAAGCAGATATGTACTTTCCATGTAAATCCACCTTTTAGCACCACCCCAGCACAAGAGGAACAAACCACTCTAACGAAGTTCACAGCTTCTGACCCATTGTTTCACCATTCTCTAGCGGTTGGGGTCTGTCCCTTTCCCGGCATGTTTTTCACCAACTAACAGCGCATGTTTCTTCCAGTCGTACCACAACTAGTGACTGACAGTTTCTCTGAAGCATCATCGGAATCTGATATTAGCCCAGGTATGAAAGCACGCCACCTAGTGTTCGAATGTAGAAAAAATTGTTCCGTTTGCGTTCAGTGTTGAGTGGATTTATTTGTGTTACATGTATAGATGACTTGGACTGATAATTTGTGCGACGATGAACTCATTATGATCCAGTGGAATCTACATGTATGTGCACCCGGTTCTCCCTGTAGTCGCTGACGGTGATGGAGGGAATGGACCCATCACAAACTTGTGGACAATATGAAATGTTGCAGTTTACACACCCTTTCCTGGACGTCAATCAGTGTGGACAATCTCAGGGGCTTCTCAGACGTGCAGAATCCATTGTCATTACCGGTAACCATAACTATCCACTGTACATTTGATGTAGATTTCATGTGTGTTTATCTCTCTGCATAAACATAACGACAGGGATTCTACACCTCAGCCGAAGAACCTCTTGAATCTGGCAGGATTACTCTGGCGTGACTGACCAAAAATTATTATAACCATGTATTGGGTTGGTGTGGAGTTTTGCAACTACATGTGTTCCCACATATACTCCACAATGTATACTGAATTGGCAGTGTTGCCATCTCAGTTCGGGAAAGTTCCGAATTTGGAAACGTTTCTGATTTTGGAAGCCCAGCGATTCCAATATTGGCAACGTTTCTTTTTTCGGAAGCGGTTTTCGATTCCGATATCGGAATCGGTGTAGGCCTATTTGCATGTTAGGCCTAATCGGGATATGAGTATCAAAAATCGGGAAGTGTTTTTTTCCATTAACAGTTGGCAGCACCTGTGACCTTGTATTTCACGGCGTAAAATCTGAATTGCTGGCGTAAGTTGGCTGCAATCATCGATAATCATCAATTATCATCATCAAAAGGCTTGATTGTGCCATAATCTCTGGGCTTCCAAATTCAGAAACGTTCCCGATATTGGAATCGAAAATCGCTTCCAAAAAAAGAAACGTTTCCGAAGTCGGAAACGTTTCCAATTTTTGAACTTTCCCGAACTGATCTGTTGGCCACCAAAAAGTTTAAAACTCCTTCCACCAAATAACTTATTCCTCAAATTAAGACCATTTTCTGACAACTTTTTCTGGTTTTCCTGTAATATCTTTAAATATTACTAGCTTCTTGCTTTTTCGAATCGGCTTTTGCTTATTTTAATATATATAAATGTACCAACACGCTTAATTATTCTTTGCTTGGAACTTATGGTAGGGTTATCGGTTGTAGCTATGGTTAGTTGGTTTACACGTAGGAAATATTTACATGTATTGAGAAGTTAACAACTGCACTTCTCATCATCAAATGCCCTCAGTTCCCCTCTAATGCCAATTGTGGAGGGCAGTGTAGCGCATAATGGGAATAAAATTGTTTTTTAACAACCCAAAATAATGGAAAATAGAATGTAAGCGATATGAGTTAGACAAAATTTCCATAGTTTGCTATGATTGGATCTCTTCATGTGGAACATATTTCATCAGCTGGTGCTGTGTTCAAAGCAGAATTTTTCTTGTCCGAGTTAAGACAAAGCCCACATTGGTGTTAGTGATGATTATCAAAAGTCTAGGTCTTAAGCTGCCCATACACGTTCAATATTATTGCACAATATGAGGACCAAAATGGGCAATATTGTTGCCAATCTTTCTTCCACCCATCATGCCAGAAGCACATGTCCCTATTTTTGGCCCCATATTGTGCAATAATATTGATCGTGTATGGGCCGCTTTAGTTTATCTGTTTGGTAACGGATCGATCCTCTCTGCAGAAGGCGATGATGAGCCAAATCAAAGAAAGTCCACCGTCAGCATGTTTGAGGGGATCCCTGACCACGAACTCCTCGATAACTCTCCCAGTAAAGCACGGGCCCAGCTAGCAAGAGATGGAGGATTAGCAGGGAGACGCCCACCAACGAAAAAGGTATGTGATGTAATGGTGCACATCTGAGCTGTGACCTTGGGTGCTCATGATGATCATTGAACCTGTCCTCATGTCATATTTGAGGAAGTTGGGCCAACATTATGAGTGTGATAGCCGTATGATTGTCATCTTTTAGGAAGTTGGGCCACCATTAGGTTTGTGATAGCCATATGATTGTCATCTTTTAGGAAGTTGGCCACCATTAGTATTGTGATTGTCATTGGATTGTCGTTTAGGATGTTGGGCGACCACTGTTATGACTGTGATAGTCATTGGATTGACATCTTTTAGGAAGTTGGCCACCATTAGTATTGTGATTGTCATTGGATTGTTGTTTAGGATGTTGGGCCACCACTGTTATGATTGTGATAGTCATTGGATTGTCATCTGTAGGAAGTTGGGCCAATATTATGACTGTGATAGTCATTTGATGGTCATCTTCTAGGAAGTTGGGCCACCATTATGATTGTGATAGTTGAACAGTGAAATAAAACTCCAAATTTGTGCAATTTGCTTAAACTTTTTGTTTGGCATCATTTGTTTGAAGGGCTGGGGAATTTGGTATCGTTAGTCGTTTTGTAATTTATGTAAATTCCTTGTCACTGTAATAAATACATACATACATACATACATACATACACATTGAAAAACGAATTGCTCACACAACCATCAGCTTTAACCGTTTGTGGCCAAGGTCAATTTTGTCAAAAATGAAAGTCTGAAAAAGCTTGAATGGAAGACGAAAGGACTCTCATAGCTATGCATAGGTATGGTTTCCACTGAATACCTGCAAGGGACATCTACACGATTTCAGTGGTAAATTCATATTCTTGTAGTGGAGATCTAGCCATTCCACCTACATCTACGATGTTCCACCACCACCGAGGCCATACTCGCCGCCATCACCACCTGACTCAGACCGAGATCAGGATTCACCGATTTTGTTGCCATTTGAGAAATTCCAGCGATGGCTATTTTCTGATTGGTCATCTGACTCAGACTCGAGGTATCCGAAAATTTGAGTGGTTTGTGGTTCGTCCTACAGGTGGCATGTTGAGCTGTATATGTGCTGGAAGCTTCAGTCCTTAGACAAACAGTGCTGAGCATTTGTGGGTTTGAGTTTCATGAAGAAGGGTCGGACTGGAGTAGATCCAGAACCAGAGTGGACAGGGACCGACATTTCCATAGTGCACTCCTCTGACAGCCCCAGCCATGAATGAATGAATGAATGAATAAGCTTTATTTTCATCGGTATGTGGAGATACATAAGAACATGAGCTTTGAAGCTCTTTCGCCGATATCGAACATAAAGATATACATGTAACATAAAACAAGTTGAGATATTGAACATAAGTATAAAATAGATTAAAAAGATATCACATAAGAATTGGATATTGATTCATATGGTTGATCCTAGTGGTTATCACATTCGCTTAGCAAGTGGTAGGTCCCAGGCCATATGGGATTAATCATCCCTGGCTCTTCAGTCCGTAGCAATGGGACAGGAAGCAGTGGTGCCTTGTACCTTGTGCTTTTGCAAGGGCAGGTAAAAGACTCCATCCAAGTGAGGAACATGAGTAGCTTGAGATGGCCTCATGCATATTTACCAGGGCCAATAATGCTGTGGCTTCGGCCCTGAATAAAAATCAAATGCAAAAAATACAAATACATGTACAAATAAAGTTATAATGTCAACATAACAGTTCTATGCACACAAAAACTCAGCACGGTTTGTTCTCAGAGTTTTCACTTCCCGTACCGTTGCTTATTTCCACCTCCTACGTGTCTCCATTCCAGCCAATCAGTGACAGCGACCCAGACCTCGACTCCGATGACATAGAACCGTTCGTCAAACATGACAGGTAATGCCGCCGCCATCGCAATGCATGCCAAGACATTTTGCGCGGCATGATATTTGGTGACAGTGCTTTGCACGGTTTTTCACTAACAGCACTGAGCAGGGTAGTCTGTGTAGAATATAATGACTTCATCCCCCGTTTAAATATTCTTCCTAATTCAGTGACATTGGAAAATTGTCCAGTTACTGTTACTGACTGAAATAAAACAGATTGGGATCGTTCAGTGTAGTGTTAACTTGGTATCTATTGACTGAACCAAAATACATATAGGGGACGTGCGGCGACGATTATGATGTCACCGCGACGACGAGATGCTGTCATGTTGGACGGCACATCCAACGCATTCTTAGCTTCAGATGACGTCCAGTATGGCTGACTTGCGAATTATGACGTCAATGATGACGTCTCGTGCACATCCTCTATAGAGGTTCTTCACGTGACGTCACATTTCTGTAATGATGGGATGCCACCATATTGGCCGTCAAAATGTCAAGCGACGTCATGGCATGAACACAGCATCAACACACAGATCGTGATGTCAAAACTTCATGACATGATGGTTTTGACATCATCGCCGACCATTTGATGGCCAACATGACCGATTCTTTGCAGTCACGTGATCGTTGTGATGTCAGTGAAGTACCGGTACCTCTACAGACTGGACTTCCTCTAACCCATGATTTCAATAGTCTGTGTACTCGGTGGGTTCAGAAAATTGCCCTACTGCTGGTACATTTTATGTATCGACTGAAACAAGATGGAATGTATTGTGGACTAAAAGAACAAAACTTAAATATTAGTTGTCAAAAAACAAGTACCAAATAGTTTCTGTCCTAATTTTTAGCTCACTGGGGTGAGCTATTACGATGGTGCAGCGTCCGTCGTCCGTCGTCCGTCGTCGTCCGTCGTCGGCGTCCGTCGTCGTCGTTGGCCGTTAGCAGGGCACGTTTCGTAACTGCTGGAGCTATTGATCTGAAACTTGGTACATATATACCCCTAGGTCAGATGACCCATGACACCAAGTTTCGGTCCCATTCGACTCTCAGTTTGGCCACCAGGTGGCGGAAACCAAAAACACAAAAAGTTCAATAACTCCTGAACTAATGACTAGATCATCTCCAAATTTTTATCATAGGTGTAGCTAATAAGGATACATAACATATATAACGGGTTTTTGATTTGACCTACTTTTCAAGGTCACAGAGGTCAAAGTTCGACAAAAGTGACGAACCTGCCACAGTTTGTCATTATTTCACCGAGCAACTTCATATCTTGCATAAACATGCATTGGAGGGGTACCTTAAAAAATACCAAGTTTCGGCCCGATTGGACATCCAATATGGCCGCCAGGTGGCGTAACCTGAAAATCAAGTAAGTGCTATTACTCAGGAACGGCTTGACGCAGAGTGCTCAAATTTGATATTTACCTCCATCTAGATGACCTTTACATGCATGTCAAATTTCGGCCTGATTTGACTTCAAACATGGCCACCAGGTGGCGTAACCCAAAAATCATCAAAGTGCTGTAACTCAGGAACGCCTTAACCCAAAGCGGTCCAATGTGCTATGTGGCCCCCCTGCAGATGACCTTTATATCCATGTGAAGTTTCGGCCCGATCGGACATCCAATATGGCCGCCAGGTGGCATAACCCAAAAATCGTCAAAGTCTTTTCTGGGAATGACTTGACCCAGATTGCTCATAACTGATACGTATGTACCTCCCTCTGTCATTAGACTGTTATGTCCAACCCAGTGAGCACATGGTCCATGGACCATTTTTTCAATCATTCAATATGAATTCAATAATTGTTAGATTCCTCAATTCGTGTTTAGACTCTTGGGTGTTCAGAATTTGGGGCTATCTAATGAATTTGTTCTGCTTCCTTGTCGCTGTGAATTCGGCTTACCTTATTGCATTCTACCTGTTACTTCTGACTGATCTGTGTTTAGAGTATCGCAGAAAAGAAGACTTGCTTTGGAAAAGTCTTTTGCGAGCCTGAAAACACCAATTCCAATCATTATCAAAACGTGTTGGAAAAAATGCTGAAATTGTACAAGTTCGAATTTAGGAAGCAAAACATTTTTGGATGGTTCCTCACAGTTTGCATAAGTTTCAAGTTGTCTTCACCTTATCTGTAATTTATTCATTCATCCAAGTTTGGTTTGTGGTTTCACCTGTTAGAATCTATCCAATATTTTAATAGTGAGTGGGTGGCACCAGACTCTGCAATGCATTCCTTACAAAAATACTTTATTTCTGATCTTATATAATTCCAGTTCCTTGTTTACCACATTCTGTAGCTTACTACCAGAAGTCAAAATAAAGCACAAAAAAGACACACAATGCGAAACAATATAATACAAGTCATTTCTGATATTTGCAAATATTCAACCCACACCAGGGGCAAATCCCAGAAGTGAACTTCTGGGATTTTGACTTGAAAGTGTCTGAAGAAGACCCCAGTGTGGGGTCGAAATTTACAAATACCGGAGACAACTTGTATTATATTGTTACTACCAGTAGTAATTTTGTTAGGTTTCAGTAAAAAAAAAGAGAAGTCAACTTAAGATGCAAAAGCTGAAAAAATGACATACATGTAGAAACAGCCCCACTGCTGCAAAGTGTCTGATGCCACCCATCCCAAACCTCATGGTTGCTACGTCTTATGACAACCCATGTTCTGCTATCTTAGCTTTGCTGTCCTCTCTAACTACGCGCTTATGCCTTACAGCGAAGATTCACCCTTGCTATCTGATGACAGGTAAACATAATGCATCATGGTATTCCCAATGACCTTGGGAAATGCATGCCAAATGAGGTCAAGGTCATGACCTTCACCTGGCAGTCTGTAACTGAATGACTTACAAAGCAGTGAAAGAGGATTAAGTACCAAGTCCATGGTGAGGGCAGTATCCCATAATCCAGAGCCTGAAACTCCCTAAATCTACCCTTCTCATTTCCTTTTTGACTTTTTTCACTGAGAAAATATACATAAATGTTAAGATTTCTGTCAACCCATTCACCATTCATGATTGAGAACATGAAGAACAATATTTCAGTCATGTACTCTAGTTGAGTAAATATGTCATTTCTTTATTTGCCTTGAAGGAGGCACATCGCTGCTAAATTTTCATAAAATGACTAGATGTGTCAACCCATTCACCATTCATGATTGAGAACATGAAGAACAATATTTCAGTCATGTACTCTAGTTGAGTAAATATGTCATTTCTTTATTTGCCTAGAAGGAGGCACATTGCTGCTAAATTTTCATAGGATGACTTGATGTGTTTCTCTCTCTTCTCCGAACTGGATTGTTAGCCATGTTAGATAAAACTGCATGTCACCATGCATGATGGTCTTTAGCTGTTTGCATCTAGTTGCATGTAAATACAGCAAAGGAGATTAGACATAGAACCATATGGCTTATAGACTAGTGAAACACTGTCTTAACCTCTGCGACCACAGTCTTATAGCTTAACTTATTGATATGCTTTTGATCTGTTATAGAAAGTTAGTATAGGCCATACTTGTTGATGGTGTCTTCATGTTAGATTAGACTCACCAATGTCATCTTGATTTATACTCATCACAAGTCCTACTCAAATGGCTATTATCTCACAATCTTATTAAAACTCATTAATATAACTAATAATTTACATGTGAGCTCATTCCTTAATGTCAAAAATCATCCTTAACTCTGGCTCAGGAATATTCAATCCATTTGTATATTTGCTATCAAAATGAACCATTTAGCATCTTTAACAGGTTTTGTCATATCTAACAAACTTTTATCCCTGGAATCCACCGGTACTGCCATCTTGGGTGACTTTACAGAGGGGTAACTTTGAACATTTACATAGAAATGTAGAAATGTAATTCATCCCCAACCTTTTTCAAATAGGGTGTGCAGAATTGCCCGATTATTCAATGTCAGTGCAGATGACTGTAGTTCTTCAGCTCATGAAGAGTGATCAGGACTAATGTATTTTCTTCAATGTTCATGTGGATTCGGTCACAGAAATGTAAAGTCAGATAAATTGATCTGTTGTAATGTGCATGTCACGTTTTCTCTCACTTCATTCACTGTTACACATTTGAAATTTCAAATGCGTCAAAAAAGTCGCTAAACAAAAGTTTGTCCTGGGAAACAAGATCTGAGATAAGGAAAATTTATGGAATTTTAATAGGAGGATACAAAGAGGAAAATATAAATAATATTTTCCTCATTTGAGATAAGGAAAATATTATACTATCTTAATTAAGAAAGGAAATATGAAGAAGAAAGGAAAATATAAGGAGGAAGATAAGGAAAATGTAAAGAATTTTCCTTATCTGAGATGAAGAAAATATGCTATCTTAATTAAGAAAGGAAATACAGTACGTTGCACAATTGACCTCCCTTCCGCGGCGCGCACCACCCGCTTACCATATGCAGCGTCATTCTCGTACCATCCTCGGATGTGGCGCGGCGTCATGGAAGGCATGCAGTGAAGACGTAACGTCATTTACCCGACGTCACGCAACAGAGACGCGTGACGTACCCGTACCATCCGCGATGAACTGAAGGTTACCTTCCGCGCCACGTCCTAGGAAGGTACGCGGATTCTGGGAGGTCAATTGTGCAACGTACTGTATGAAGAGGAAAGGAAACTATATAGAGGAAGATAAGGAAAATGTTAAAAAGTGTCCTCATCTGAGATGAAGAAAATAATACTATAGGAAATATGTATTCTTGTTTATGAGAACAGTACCCCTTTATCTAGGAACGTTACCGGTACATTGTATTCGGAATATTTTGCTTCAATATAAACTGCCCCAGCTTATCAGTTAGTGACCTTTTATTTTGTTTTTTTCCAGCAAAGATAATCTCTCCGATACGTCTTCGAGTATTTCCCAAGCATCTTATGATCCTGGCCGAGCAATGTTCCGCAATATGTCTTCAGAAATTCCAGAAAGTATTGCTGAGAGCTCAGATATCAAACTCGTCTCAGCGAGACCTGTTGGCGAGGATGGTGCGTAGATTTCAGTTTGACATCATGAACCGGACATGATGTAATGTGCGCCATCATAGCCTGTTTCTAAGGAAGTTTTGGAAAGTCAGTGTTAAAGCCAAAAAAGTGCAAACGTGTGGTTTTGCCAGTCCCCGGAAGAGCTTTTGAAAAACAGGTGGTCCTCGCCAATACTGTCTTCAGGCACATGTTATTGAGGCCCCTCATGTATTGTATATATGTAACCCGGCATAGCAAAATGAGTCTGAATGCGCACAGAAGACCCATCATGTCCAAGGTGACACCAACGGTTTGTTGATTTCAGGATTGTCTGCCCCTTGTGAAATTTGACTTTGTTGATTTCTGTAACTGTTGTCTGGTGTCATCTTGGGTCTTCTTCTGTGCACATTCCGACTCATTTTGCTGTGCCAGGTCACATATTATGATTGGCTGTTAATTCCTACCGAGTTCAACCGTAACCCCCTGTGGTGGCCCCACGGATGGCTCGTTGTAGAGCCAGCATAGGAAGATGGTGCTGGCATGGACTCCCTTGAGAATCCTGTCATGTTGCTCTAAAAGTAGGCAGGATAAAGCCTTCAATATCAAGGAAACTCCTAAATTCAACTCTTTGGGTATCTTTGACTGGAAGCAGGCTTCAAGCTAAAAGATGGCTCGTGTTATTATCATGTCTGCTGAGTGATTCAGTGTGATTCGTCTTGTGAAATTCACATATCGGCTTTAAATTAACATTTGCTTGCTTTCGTTCTTGTTCTAAACTTGGCAACTTGCAGCTCGGGTTTCTGGCCTAAAATGCCCCCTTGTCATTCCTTGGATTGAACTCTGTGCAACGTCTTCACATACCAATGTTCACAGTATGGTCAACTTTTTAGCTCACCTTTGAGCTATATACCGGTAATCTGAATCATGACGTGGTGTCCATCGTTGTCTCCGTTTCGTAACCACTGGGCCTATTGACACCAAAGTTGGTACAGATGTGTCTCTGGGTCAGCAAATTTTAGTCCGATCGGACTGGATTTAAGCCTACATGTATATGTCATGTGCATATGTCACACAGGTGAGCACATGGTCCCTGGACCATTTCATTAAGTGTCTAAAGGCTATAGTACAAAGTCATCCATACCATCACCCATCTTGAATGTATACAAGAAAAAACAACCATCCTTTAGTACAGATCATTTTTCATCAATATAACATCAAAGTTTATATTCCAATAATTTTTGATGGTAAGGTCGATATTTATTGGACTTGAGCTGCAAGTTGTAATCAAAAATTTCGCTTTGATTGATGGGGGATTTCAGGTGAATTATTAATTAACTTTCTTTTCTTGTGCTTCCGACATTTTTACAGTAATCTAATATACTAGACTGTCAAAATATTGTAAATGCGCCTGTACCTGGTGCAGCAATTTGTTCGATTTTTCCAAAAATTATTACCCGGTAGACGATAGTGCAGGACTCTTTATCGTTATATTACAAAGTAAATGTTCAATCTTTTTAGCTTCAACAACAAATCACTCAACCAGGTTTTTGAGATGAGCATTTGCCTTATCAAATATACTACTTTACTCTTTTGTTGTAGCGCTTTTTGAAATGTAACACCTGCAGATATGTCTTGCACTCTTTAGAAGCACTTATGATCTTTTATGTTCGGCTTTTTTGGGTGAATTAACAAGTATTTCGTCAGGCCAATAAATGAGAACAAAAAATCGGAAGTGTGGCGGAAGGAAATGTGACGTTTACCTGGACAAGAAGATTAGTTTGTTTGTTTCTCACCAGGTGGCACCAGCTTCAACATTCCCTCAACGAGCCGTCCTAGTAAGGGTTTTGCAAGCAGCCTTGGCTTGTTTGGCAAACGGTCAACCAGTCATGATGACGGCGGAATTACGTTAATATCTTCCAAACCAATTGACACGGGTTATTCGGGGTCAAGGAGAGGTAAGCGTGACCCGTGTATGTGGGTGGGGCTTCTGGGCGATTCCATGCAGGACAATCGCTTGGATCAGGACTTGCTGGCGAATTCTCCTTGACACCGTTAGACATGGGGAATTCTTCCTACAAATACAATGGTTACATGTATGTGCGTCAACTCAGTCAGTGACTACAAATTCAAGTGCACTGTGATATCCAGTGTTTGTGTCCACCGCACTCATTTTGACTTCGCCTTCAGTAAATTTTGCCAGTAACGAGAGTATTTCCTCGTTTTATTTTTGGTGTGTGTCTGTTGGTGGGTTTTACATTTTATGCCTTTTAAAGCAAAGTCCAATGTTGTAGAATATGGCGTTCTGGCAGCCATCTTGGATTTACATCAGTCATGAAAAAAGTTCATTTCAAAACATTATCTAATTGGACATTTCTTGTTCAAGTTGGCCGTTGTCAGCATGTTCTCACAAATACAAGTATTTTGTCGGAGGTATAATGTTCATAATTTACTTCCTTCTGCCTTCCATGACAGATTGGTAGTGTGAGGTGACTAACCATAATCTTGCATTTAATGATTTTCACTTAAAATTTGAATTAATTTTGAAGTAAAAGCTAAGAAGAGAGTGAAGACTTATAACTTGTTTCCATCTTGCTTTATACTGTGATATTGTATAACAACCCAACCTATTTTGTGCATCTGTTTTTAGAGTTGCAACTCTCGTAAAAAAGCAATAGAACTTCGCCCTTTTCAAATCACTTGCTTTTCTTCAGCTATCTTTGTAGTAAAACTCTTGTAACAATATGAAGAGTTTTGTCATGCAATATTAAAGTTGATGGCCACCACAATGGCCCTATTAAGAAATAAAATTAAGCTGGCGATTTTCGTGCTGTGTTTGAAAGATGCAGCTAGAAAATAGAACAATCCATGGCTCTTACGTTTCTACATTGTAATTTCCTTGACTTTTGCAGATGATTCAAATTATACTTCCGCAATGGTCTCAGAATATGACGATGATAACGTGAAGTCGCAATCATATAATCTCAGTAGCATGACAGTCTCCGACAAAAGGGAGGTAGGTAGCGAAATCCAGACGATGGGGACTCCGGTGGCCCATTGGTTGAATGTCGGATTGGTAACCAGTCAAGTTGCCACCTTTGTATGTCAGAAAGGATCAAATAATGTGTTTCAAAGGCGAATGCTTACAATTTCCCAACTCTTCCGTATCGGTACATGTGTTCGAAAGCCGAATGCTTACAATTTCCCAACTCTTCCGTATCGGTACATGTGTTCGAAAG